>JASAMY010001685.1:0-55669 GCA_030248085.1 Paralinhomoeus sp. GSCO2_6 | reverse complement strand
TGCGCTAGTCGGCGCGTGAGAGAGCAAAACATGCCATTACGTTGAGTGAGAGGTTTGCGGCTGCTGCTGCGGCTTGAAGTTGATTGCGTAGCGGTGATTCGCTGTGGCGAGGAGACGAATCGGCGCAAAGTAGCGTGCACATAAGTACATGTATGTACGTTCATACATAGTGCGCACCCAGCGATGAAGGCGGTGAGGATGAGGCCGAGTTGGGCGGTGGCTTGCCTCTCCTTGTGCTTGAGTTTCTTCTGTCGTTCGTAGAGGTGCAGCGCCGCCGTCTGGGGTGTGGGGCAACTGTCTCGCGGACTCAGCGGGCCCGTCGACAACCTCGAGCTCGTCGGCAGCGAGTTGCGGCCGCACTGGGCGGGTCCAGCAGATGCGACTGCTGGAGGCAGAGGCACGGCGGATGCAAATCAGATGTGTCCCGACGCGTACAGTACCTCCGAGAGGGTTGAGCACTTCGGCTGGGTGGGGTCATAGGGACGCTGCAGCACCGACCGACTGCGGATCGACCGCGACGGCGACCGAGAACCGACGGGGTCCGGAACGCGCCTGCGAGAAGAGTCGGTGACCCATGTGGTTGAGGAAGGCCAACGAGAGTTTCCTGGCGGGAGTGGGCGGAGAGCGGACGCCGTCGGCGACGTCGGTCTCGATGGTGCTGAGCGAGGCCTGACTGGACGTGCCCATGCCCGCTACGGAGAGCCGGAAGGCGCCGTTCTTCCTCTCCTTCTGCTCGGTGCTGACGGCGCCCCCCGACTGCTTGGCGAGCTGTCCGAGCGTCGTGAGCGCCATGCCCGTCTTGATGGTGTCCTTGCGCCGTCGTCGGGCCTGCTCCTTGGTGACGCGGAAGATCTGCGCGTAGGCGGCGATGAGAACGACGGACGGCAGGAAGAAGCTGCCGATCGCCGAGTAGAGCACGTAGAGCGGATCCTCGCTCAGGAGGCAGAGGCCCGGCAACTGCCGCTCCGGCCGGAAACCGAGCACAGGAGGCAGAGAGATCAGCAGCGAGAAGAGCCAGCCGATCGCGATCAGAATGCCCATGCGCAGCGCCGTCCTCTGCGTCGGGTAGGTGAGCGGCGCCGTCACGCACCAGTAGCGATCGAGACTGATCATGGCCAGGTTGATTATCGAGGCGGTGACGAACCAGACGTCGGCCGCCAGCCACAGCTCGCAGAGACGTAGCTGTTCGAAGCGTCACACGACATCTGGGCGTATAGTGCGACTGCGGAGAGAGACGGGGGGGACGTACCGAAGTTCCATGCCGACGAGTTCGTAGGCGAGGCTCATGGGCACGATGGGGAAGCCGACGAGCAGGTCGGCCGCGGCCAGTGACACGATGAGCCAGTTCTGCTTCTGACCCACCAGCTTCTTGTTGCTGACGAGCGCGACGATCACGAGCAGGTTGCCCAGAACCACCCCGGCAATGAGGAGACAGCCCGCCGCGATGATGGTCGTCGCCCAGGAGGGGCCGGTATTGCCATCGCGCTCGTCCTCGCCGCTTCTCGCCATCCGTCTAGCCGCCGGTCGGCGTCTCCGTCTCCTCGTCCACCTGTCGCGTTCGACGAGCGGCCCTCCCTGCTGCAGCGACGGACATGCGGGTCGTGAAATCGGCTCCGTCGTTTTGGGCGCGCCAAGCGACGGCGGCTGCGGAACTTTGCAGGCGGATTCGCGCCGAGGGGCATCTCTGCTAATGGGCTAAGATGTGCGAATCGGCGCAGCCTCGAGCGTACTTGCCGCTTACACCCGCCCATTGAAGGCTCGTCCGGTACCCCGCGAGCGCTCCCCCGCGCTATGAAAGCTTCCGAACGCTCCCCTCCCTCGGCCCGCCCCAACCGCCATTCGGACTGCGCAAACCCATCCGACGTCGCCTCCCCGCCGCCCAGGTACAATCCATCGCCACGCGTAATTGGCGTTTTCGCGCACGCACCGTTTCTTCATAAAAATGCCTCGTCTGCATATTGAGTCCCAACTTGAGACGGCGAGGAAGATCCCATCGTAAAGTGCCTCGGTCCCCGTGAATGGGCTGAACCGACGACATCGATGCTGATGGCTGTCTGCAGTTCGGCGTCCTCACCTCACACTACGGTGCTTTTCGTCCTGTGGACTTCTTTGTCACGATACAGCAAAATAAAATGAAAGCTATGTATCTGTAGCGATGCCAAAGCGCTGTCATAAAACTCTCAAAGGAGAAAGTAACGACTAGTGGGCAGCACCCCTCTCGCCTACTCACCGAATCGCTCCCCGAACCGGACCAGTTAGTCGCCAGTCTGAAGTCGGACGCGCAAAACGTGATACGGTCGTCATCGCGCGTCGCTCGGATTCGCAACTAGCGCGTCGCGACGACAAAGCCGACGGCCGAGGGCGGCGCGCTTGGAGAGGGATTGTGCTCGGGGGGCGAGCGTCTCAGATATTCAATTAGCACAGATGAAAAATGCAGCATTGAGGAGGCTGGCTGCCAGAAGAGCCCTGTTTTCGCCCCACTCTCCACTGCCGGTTTGACTCGCTTCAATGACCCGGAACAACTGGAAGCGTTTGACGCTTGAGCCGCGCTGCTTGAGCCGCGTTACGTGCCGTGCGGCGGGGGCCCGCCCTCCGCTCTCCTACCAGTTGCTTCAATCATCGCGCGTAACACTCGCAATAATGTCGCCTAACGTGGCGGGGGACTCATATGATGGGCTTACACAGCAACGCCTACGCGATAGACTCGGCAAGCCGGACGATAGATGTGTGTACCTATGCACGTAGATGTAGCAGCAGTGGCGTGACGTGGCAGTAACAAATGACGTGACGTGATCTCCATGGACTCTGACAAAGAATACCGGAATGTACGAGTTGAACTTGTGTCGACAAGGGGGCAAGTGTCACATTCGCGAGGGCCTTCTAGACTCCAGTTTTACAAAGCAGAGTTTGAAGACGGGCACTTTGAACAGGACTCGCTGCATGGCCTCTCTATAGCGCTTGTTGAACACGCTGTATATGATCGGGTTGATTCCCGAATTGCAGCAGCCCTCCCAGAAGAAGAGTTTGACCAGGACGTCGGGCGCGATGAAACCGAACGGAGCCACGATGTACGCGGTGAAGAACGGCAGCCAACTGAACGAATTGAAACCCAGAAGAAGAGACGCCTGGAAAACCATATTAAGCAGTGTGCGAAACACCTGAAAATGAACGCCGAAAGAATGACGCCCAGCAGGAGCGTAGCCTGTCGTGGTTTCTGTTTCAGCTTTTTCCTCCGCCTGTACAACTGTTGGGTGACGGCATCGGCTCGGTTGTGACGCCCTCTAGCCTCATCCAGCGTTATCACGCTTTTTTTTGCGCCCCGGTCCTGAGTTGGGGCTCGGAAGCGCGTGCGATGAGACGGTCGTCCTAAAAACAACCGTCGTCGTCACCAATTATCTTAATTGACCTCCTGAAATGGCGGGCGGACAGGCTGCCTCCATGCGCATGCCGCGTATACGCGTTGATCAACGAAAATGCGGCAATAGAGGGTGCAGAGTGCAAGGAGGTGCATGCGCCCATTTGTGGAGCCCTCCGCACCGACGCCCGCGTACGTACATGTACTCGGCTAATGATGGCCATGTAGAAAGCCATGACCTTCATCTCCTCACGCTGAAGACATTTTCGTGGAAAGAAGACGCTTGCGCAAACAAAACGTGAAAGCGAAATTGAAAACAGAATGTCGAGAATAAAGAAATCGGAAAGCTTAAAAAAAACTTCACAGCCACAGCACAACTTGATGTGTACATTACAGAATACGTGATGCGTACATTGTAGACTTGTATACTTTTTCGTTTGTTAAGTGTACCTCGGTTAAGTGGCTCAAAAACTGTCTCTGCTGGCGCGGACTTCTGACGCCTCGACCCATTGCCAGTGACAGTTTTTTGCCTCCCGTCCTGACGGCGCCCATGAGTTTTTGACCCTTGGACTGGACGAGCACTGAGAGTCTTCTCGATGTGCTCGGCTCCTGCTCGTCCGCGTCGACCGAGCTCAGGTAGTCCGTCGTGAGGTCCACCATGTCGGTTCCAGTGGCCGTGGAGACGGCAGCGCTGTCCAGGAAACTGTTCGTCGGCTTCCGAACGCACACGTCTCGCTCGAGGCCGCCAGCCTTGAGAGAGTCGGTGAGCTGGCCGAGATTCGTGAGGGCCAAGTCCGTCTTCTTGTGGTCGTGGCGCCGTCTGCGCGCGTGTCTTCTCGTGATGAGGTAGATGTTGACGTAGGCGACGAGCACGACGACGGTGGGCACGAAGAAGCTGCCGAAGGCCGAGTAGAGCACGTAGGAGGGGTCCTGACTCAGAGAGCAGTTACCCGGCAGCTCCCGCTCCTGGCGGTAGCCCACGAGCGGCGGCAGCGAGATCAGCAGCGAGACGAACCAGGCGGCGCCGATCAGAGCCATCATTCGTGGAGTGGTGCGCTGATGCGGATACGTCAGCGGCGACCTCACGGACCAGTAGCGGTCGAGACTGATCACGGAGAGGTTGAGGATGGACGCCGTGACGAAGAGGACGTCCAGCGCCAGCCAGAGCTCGCACAAGACGTGTCCTGAACGACCGAGTCTTGGGCATTGATTGGACGCGCAGGGCTCGTGAGTGCGCACCGAGACTCCAGATGCCGGCGACTTCGTAGTAGAGATAAAGCGGCACGATGGGACAGCCGACCAGGAGGTCGGCGGTGGCCAGCGAGATGATGAGCCAGTTCTGCCGCTGGCCGAACAGCTTCTTGTCCATCACCAAGGCGACGATGACGAGCAAGTTGCCAAACAGGATCTCCAGTATCAGCACCGTCGCGAAGCCGATCAGCAGCGCTGCCCAAAGCGGAGCATACGCGAGGCCCATGATTGCCTCCGGTGTTCCGAGCGAGTGACTGCCCGTTGCTGTCGGGCGGGACAACTCAGACGGACAACGCAAACACAACTGACCCGTAAGGATGCTGTTCTGTTGTTAACCCAGCGGGGCCTCTCAGCGCCTAAATTGGTTTTCACACGCTATGGGCTGGTCGGAACGGTGTTTGTTTGGGCCCGGGGCACAGCGGGCGCTCTTAGGGACTACTTTGGGCCAAATCGAGCGCTTCAGTGGCCGCCAGCTTATATCGACTCCCCCAGAGGCTGGAGGGCGCGACTCACAGTTATCCAACTGCGCCGCGAATTGAGATGAAGTGGCGATTTGATGAGGGCGCCCTCGGGGGTGCGTTGCTGCTGCGCACAGGCTAGAAAACGCGCCCGCTCCCTTCTCCTCGGGAAAGAAAGGATTGACGGACGGGTAGGCGGCGGCGTCGGCCGAGCTTATGCGGCTTTCAATCAGCGCCAAGTGTCTTTCTAACTCAGCCGCTCGCGCTGCGACTGTTTCGAGCGAGCGAGCGAGACGCGCCGCTCAGTGCCAGTGGCCTGATAGCGGACGGCGACCGACCGACCGTAGGCCTCCCCGCCCGGCCTCGACGTCGAGCACGCGACGCCGCTCCGCCTTCCTGTGGGACGGTCGCCCGTAAACGGCTCTCCGACACTGGGACGCCCGCCGAATTTGAAGCGCTCCAGCGCTTTGCCTTTTCCCCCAGTCCAACCATGTTTCTCCGTGAGACGAGGAACCGACTCTGTCCGCCTGCTCGCCTTTCAGGCCGAGAGGTTCAGTTGATTCAATTCTCCCTTTAAGTGAGAGCCGCGGCGGGACCACGAAAGCGTTCGACGACAACCCATAACGAAATCAACGTATAGCGAGTTGTGTCTGTTCTGCACGAGTGCACCTTCTGCATGCAAAATCGCTTGACGCAGGTTCCGCTGCGAAAGACGTCAAAAACGGCACGATTAAGCGTTGCCGTCAACGACCAGTGTCTTTATTAGGAACGGTCACGCGCTTGCGTCTCGCGATGCGTATAAGGGTCGGCCGTCGCTGTCGTCCTCGTCGTCTTCGTCGGATCTGCAAACGCCGAGGCCGACAATCTCGACGTCCTGGCCGAACCGTCGTCGGCGTCGGCAGCGACGTGCGTAGAAGCTGCAGAAGTCGGCGTGCGTCTCGCCCAGGCTGTCACAGAGGGGCGCGACTGCGATCAGGGGCCTTCTGGGCCTGCTCTCGCAGACGCTGTCGCAGCACCGGCCCATGTAGTCGAGCTCCAGGTCCACGTCGAACCTCAACGAGAGCCACTCGTTCTCCGACATGGTCCTTGCTCAGTAATACACAAAACTAGCACTTCAGCTTCATGAAGCACTTTGCGTTCTTGAAAAGGCACAGGTTCGCGTGAGTCTGCCCTTGGCTGTCGCACACTTCCAGAGGCAAGCCGTCCCAACAAGGAGCGTTGCAGCGGCAATTCTCGAGCTCGCTCGACTCCTCTGCACGAGGCGCAGTCGAAACGCGCTTTTTTTAATTCTTTTCGCTTTACCTAGAGGTTTGTTGCCTCTGACTCGGCTGTTCAGGCATCGTTGATAGTTGAAAAAGCAGCGGTTGAGGTGCAGACCCCCGCGACTGTCACAGACGGGCCGCACCTGCGCGTCGCATCGCGTGAACGAGCAGCACCTGCCGACGTAGCGAACGCGCAGCGCTGAACAGAGCGAATCGACAAGTAGAAAGCTTTAAAAACGTAGGTACTTTGCTGGTGGACGTACATACCGGGCTTTCGCTTGGCGGCGCACTGCAGCAGACAGAGGTTGACGTACGTGTACTCGACGACGCCGTCGAAGGCGCAGACGGGAGCGACGCGTTTGGGGCAGTCGCAGGGTAGCCGAGCGTCGGGCGCTGAGAAGGGCCATCTTCTCAGCCGCCTGCCACCGGGGACGGCGGCGCCGGAGCGGTCGAAAGGAGACAACGCGCAAAAAAGGCCGATAAGCGACAACTGACGCATTTGCCGGACTACTCTTGAGCTGGAGAGAGAGAGCGACGCCGACTTGACAGGGGCTGTCCGAACTGCAAGTGCTGGGCGCGAATGAGTAGTCGACAATAGCGGCGTGTCTTCCCGCGAGCGGGACGCCAGTCTCCGAGACAAGTGGTGCCGAGAGCTTGCGGCACGCGCAAACAGAGCGGGTGCCGTTGACCGCCGGTCACTCCAAAGACGGGGGGGGGGGGAATAGTGGGCGCGCCAGTTTAGAGCGACAGCTTTGTCCGAGAGCTCATAGACGCATTCTTGCAATGTAAAATTTGCGCAGGAAACGCAAGAGAATCGATGGAGTATGTTCTGCGAATCCTCCAATAGTGTCTGCGAGGCGCACTACTTTTAGACCGTCTTACAGAGAAGGGTCACTGTCGGATGGAGCTTCGACATAGGTATTCATCAAATGTTTTCATCAAAACTGTCAGTTTTTAGTCAGTTTTCGCTTTTTCCTCCAGTTATTTACTGATTAAAGTCACCGAACGTCCGTTAGTCTTAGTCGTAGACATTGCTGGAGTGTTAGTCTTAGACACACAATTTTACTGGGATGGACATGGGGGATTTACGGTACTCAGGTTCTGCTCAGCAGCAACGTAGTGGAAGTAAATCACCACGCTGACCGATGTGCGTTGCTCAAAGGTGTTTTCATCACTCCACCTACACCAGGGTTCCACTTGAAAGAACGGCGGACGTTGAAGAGTTCAGTTTGTGTGAGCGCCCTGTCAGAGCATCTCCCAGTCGACGGCGTCACTCCGACTGCGTTTCAGTCCCATGATGGTGTGTGCGCGATAGGGCGGCGCGGCCGTTTCGCTGTAGCTGGAGTCGGGGCGGCGGAGCGACAGGTCCCTTGGACGCGACCCTCGCGCCTCGAGGTTGTGGCGCGTCGCTTCGGAGCAGATGCGCTCGAGCTGGCTGACCGGCCTCACGCGGCCCTGGTGGGGCATGTGCACGAGAATGCCCACTGGGGGAGCGTGGACCGAACGGCCGCGGCGGCTTTGCAGCTCGGCATGAGTGCTGCCGTTATAATTAGTCAGGTCCGCCGACTCAAGAACGTCTCGTCGGTCTCGCGCCCCTGGAGCGGCCCACTGCTGCACCATGCGCAGCGTGTAGTCGTCCGGCTCGGCCGGCGTGGGCGGCAGCTGGCGTCGAGCTGAAAACGATCGAGACGACGATGGAGGGCGCGCGCCACAGACGAAAATATCGCAGCCGCACCGACGGCGCTGCCCTCCTCGACGACTCTGAGCTCGGAGAGAGGCGGCGGCGCCCTGGGCAGCTGCCGACGAAAGGAGGGCGTGACCGGGGAGGCGGTCCTGGCGACGGGGCCGCCGGCCTCGCTACCGGCCCTCGACACGGTCACCGTGGATGAGGTCTTGCGCGTCGAGACGACGGAGACGGAGCGTTGCTGCCTCTGCGAGGAGAAAGAGTGATGACTCATCTTGGAGGGCGACGTCTTCGCGATGCCGCAGTGCGCGAGCGAGCAGAGAATCAGGGCCACGCCCACGAACACGCCGCCCGCCTTGAAGAGGCCGCTCATCTGCGGGTCGTCTAAATTTCAGTTTCCCTCTCACTCTCTTCTTTTCTCAGCCTGCCAGCTCTCAGCGAGTGGGGTGAGGAGGAACTCACCGAACCAGACGTCGACGAATGGCATGCCTATGACGGCGATGAGGATGAGCGTAGCCACGATGAGGACGAGCGTGGCGGGAAGCCAGCGCTTGAGCGGCGGCCGCTCCTTGGCCGTGAGCTTGGGACTGCCCACCAGCAGCATTGCCTGCCGCTCGCCCTCACTCGGCCAGTCAGTCTTGCGCCTTTGTTGGAACCCGAAAATACCGCCGCCGCCGTCGCCGCTCGACTCCGGCCGACGCAACTCTTCTATGTATTATCTATCGATTGCGCCGTCAATCTCTGTCCCCACTTGGAACAATAGAACTTGTGGCTGGCCGCTAGGAGGAGAAGGAAGGAGCTCGCGCCCGAGTTTTTCTACTACGAATTTATGCTTCCACTCTTGTACGTTCGCCGCCAGTGCCAAACGTGCGGGCTCTATTCGCAAGCATTAGTCGAGTCGGCCACCACAAAAGTGCCAGACACATGGGGACACGGGTCCAAGCGCAGCACAGACCACCGTGCACGGAGAATTGAACACAACATGCCGGATTGAGCTGCGGCGCGTCACAAGGGCCGGCTATAAAAGCGAGCTGTTTTCGCTTTGTTCGTAAGCAGTTGCGGTCGGCTCCCTCGGAAATCATAGACACGTGGCCCGGAGATTGCACCCACGCGCGCGGAACAGAGGACACTTCTTGAAGCCGCGTGATTTCAATCTACAAATTGCACTCGAGCTGGACGGCGGCCCGTCTGGACGAATCATCCTCTGGCTGCGAGTCACACTCATTCTTTAATCACCGCTCCCAAACGCAAGATGCATTGTGAGCAACGCACTTTCCAAAGAGACGCAAAAATGATAGTCGTAGAGATTTGCAACATACGTATTTTTCTGGCGATTACATTGTACTTTGGGCAAAAATATTTGACTTGACATATTTGACTGCCGATGGGCGACTGATTACAAAGGGCCTGCTACCTGCTAGCGTTCCCGAGGGGGCATGCGCATCACTGCAATCTGGGAAAGCGTAATAGCAACAATAATAATAAGAAAAAATAAGGTGCAAGTTTACAATGACGTCTACCAGTTTGGTAAATTTTTTGCTTTCAACCATCTTGTCAACTCATTACATTATTAATCCCTGAAATTATTGGAGGGCGATAATAGCGTCTGGGCAAAAACCCCCACCAGCACCTAACCGCTGAAGGTGAAATACAAAGCCAAGTTCATATATGAATTTATTTCTGCTGAGCACAAATACCGCACTTTCACAGATCACCAAGCTCCATCATGTCGCGTATGTATCTGAGTAACAAGCGCGCACAGAGAGCAATAACAAGAGATTTCGAAACCGCTCGTCCACCCCCAGGCGGCACGCGGCGAAACGTCGGTGGGAAGGGTTCGATGGGCGGGTCAGTGCTGCCACTTCTTGGCCGCGCTCGACATGGAGTAGAAGACAAAGGCGAAGGCGATCGACAGCAGCACGACCGCCGAGATCGCGAGCACGCCCAGGCCGACGGGCGACAGGCAGAGGCCCCTCTCCGCCGCGTCAGTCACAGACTCCTCTGTCGGCCGGCTCAGCAAAAGACGACGCACTGTCGCTAAACCGTAATTGGCATTGGGATTCGACCGACTGCGCCTTGGCCACATTCGGTAGGGCCCTCCCCTCGCGCACCGTTGTCGTCGACCTGTCTGACGGGAGCGTCAGTGTCGAGGTCGAGCACCTCGACATCCTGAGCGGAGACGTCGACGACGGCGGCGGCCGCCAGCCAATCGGCGACGTCACGTCGCTTCCTCTTTCCCGTGCTCGTGGGCGGCGCGGAGCAGTTGGGCACCTGAAGCGACACCACGCCCACCGAATTCCAGATTTTCAGATTCCGAGTCTGCGCAGCTCGCGCGCGTACGGGGCACTCCTGGTCGGGCTCCTTGATGGTGATGGCGATCTGGCAGTTGAAGTAGAGATTGGCCCTGTCGGCGTACTTGAAGACGTGCGCCTCCTTGCCGGCCATCAGCGTGCGCGGCATGTACTCGAGGTTGTCGAGCAAGTTGCCGTCGAACGCGCAGCTGAAACGCCCCCAGACCAGTCGACGGGTCTGCTCGGGACCGGAGCGGCGCGCTCACGCTCGCACCCGTCGGCGTCGAGCAGGTCCACGGTCTCGCCGGCGCCGTCGTCGACGAAGCAGGAGTAGACGCGCATGCAGAACGTGTCCACGGTCTCGGTGTCGCACGTCCACTTGTGGTAGACCTGCTGGCCGATGTAGGCGTACTGGATTGGCGGGCCGCTAGGGCCGCCGTCCTGAATGCCGACCGGATACCGTTCGACCTGTGTCACCCCGCCCTTCATTTCTTTGACACAAGTGCTCACCAGAACTTCGTAGCGGCACACGGGCATGGGTACCGTCTCTGTGGCGAAAGCGGTCGTCAGCTGGCTGAAATATACTGACAGTCCATGTAAGCACGAACCAAGATTTGACAGTTCAACGTTTGCATTTGCTACGTGTGCCCGTCCACTGCGCGTACCTGACTTCAAGCTCAGTGGAGACGGTCTTGTCCGCTTCCATGTAGAAGCACTGCAGTCTGTAGGCGCGGTCGATCTTCGTCAGGAACTGCGGGTGGAAGGAGATGACGACGGTGACGGAGACGAAGACGCCCCGCGGGTTCGCCTGAACGCGTCGTCGGCATCGCAGGAGCCGGTGAACGCAAAAGTGGGACGACGACGAACGGATCGCTCGCGGCGGACTCCGCAGCTGCTGAAGGGCAGGCCGAGCGCCGCGGTTCGGCTGCCGGCGTTGCGGACGGAGCTCTTGCAGTCGGGCTCGGCGAAGCGGCCCTTGACGTAGACGTGTCCCTCGAACGTGTTCTGCGTGTTGAAGTTGACCGTGATCGCCTCGGAGCCGCACTCGATCTCGGGCTCGCCCTCGACGCCGTTGTCGATCGGCACCGCGCCGCTGAGCGCCAGCAGCGACGCCAACACGAGAAAGCGAAGCATCTTTGTTCGAAGAGGAAAGGGAACAGTGTTCGGCAGGCAGGCGCGGCGGACTCGGAGTGCGGGCAGTCGAGCGCGACGGGTCGTATTTAAGGTGACGGTGACTCTTGCTGCCGAACAGATGGAGGGAGGGAATGCGAGGAGGTCGCAAAGGTCGGGGGGATGCGCGAGACAATTAAGGTCGACGTTGACGCGCGGACGTCGGGTCGTTGGGCGTGCGCTCCCCGAGAAATATGCCAACTTTTGTAACGGGTGGCCGGCGGAGGCAAACTTGACGTCGTCTCGACAGATGAACCGACGGCGCGCGTCGCCGTCGCTTCCGATCGCCTCCGGCGCCAGCGCCGAACTGGGTGAAACCGCAGTTGGGGAGACGAATCCGCCGGACGGCGAGACGTATCGGGCGAGGGTCGTAATGTCACGCGCGGGGGGCGCACGCGACAAACGGCCCGCTTTCAATCAAGACGTTACGAGAGCGCGCCGTGCGTGCGCGGCCTGGCGAAAAACGAATGGGTTCGCGCGCGGTACAGCCTTTTAGTGGCCATTTTCAAAGACGCTGCGCCTGAATTTATCGAGGCAAAATGAGGGCAAAACAATGTCAGCATCGCGTCCCAGTGGCTGCTCGAGTCTTCCTGCGCACGCGCTTGACCTAGACGACACGCGCTTCAGTTGGTCAACGTTGGCGTCGATGCCTGCTCGTCGTCGTCCCTAAAACAGATCATCATCATTTCAATTTTTCATCAATTGACAATTTCAAGCATTTGCAGTCCTTGCAATCTCGCTGCATACAGCTCCTCGCATACCCCGTTTGCTGGGTGCTTTCTCGAGACGCGTCTCTTTGAATGACGTCCTGATAAATGTCGACGACGGAGCCGCGGAGTCGAGCTGCCTCCGACACCGTCTGCTTTCCGACACGTCCGCCAGGCGCCGCTGCCGCTGGAGGTGGTTGACCGTTTGAAATCGGCGTCCCTCGACTGTGGCTTGGGGCTGAAATTTCGTTTGGCCATAATCCTGCACTGCGCACCAGCCTGTTCGAAAGCCATGCGTACTTTCCGAAGGTGGCCGTCGGTGGGGCGCCAGGGGCGGCAGACTCGCTCCTTTGGAGATGGGCCTCAGATAAGTGGAAATGGCCGAAGGTCGACTTTTGTCCTGCCAGTTGAGAGTCGAGCTCTCCGCTGGCTCAGCGGTCGGTTGACGCTGCGTCGACATCTCGCGCAGCCGCAACTGTCCGTTTCTCACACTCACGTAGTCTTGCAGCTGGGTTCTAAACGACTACTTGCGGTTCATCAACTCACTTAGGATGAGCCTAGCCCACACATCACATTACTGACATACTTTGGCGTTTTGTAGTCTCTCCAATGCTGTCCTTCGCGTTGCCCAAAGAAAATGAAGCTAAACACTAGTAGAAGTACGACGATAGCGATTGCGGGCACTGGCAGAATCTGAAGGAAGAAAGCAATCTGTTCGTCCCCCATATTGCGGCATCGCGAGAAATAGAGCTATGCGGTAGTAGCTGACACTGTCAGAAGCTGAAAGAATTGTTTCAATACCGATACTGGAATTGCCACTCACAAGCATCCATTCCCAAAAGTAGGATCTCTCCAGCTTCTCATGCTTGTAAGCCTGAAAGCCGTCGATAGTTTCGTTGAGTTCTGCTAACGTGTTCGCTTCGTATCGAAAGGAGTTGTCGCTTTTCGCAGGAGAGTACTGAAAGACACTTTCAATTTAAATTCAATTCAACGAAATAATCACTTTTTAAAGAGCAACGCTCACCACTTTGAATTGACACCAGTCAACACCGAACCAGCTGCCCCAGCAAGGTTCATAGGCAATTCGATAGTTTTGCGTGCAATCCATGGTTCTTTTGGAGCCCCTTTTGTTTCGTTCGATTTCCAAGCTGAGCAGTGTGATCTTGGGATGGAAGCGCGCGTTTTGGATGCCGACCACGAGCTTCACGCTGAACGTGTCGTCTCTTCGCGATGAGCAAGGCGTAACCTTTCAGCATTTTTTCAACAAAGCGACTGGTTTGGCGCACCCGTCCTGTGCTTGGGCCCGTCTATAGACGCTGACGTGCTGCAGGTCCATGAGGTAGGGCTTGCCGGCGACGGAGCGCGGCTCTCGCGGCTGTCGACGGTCGGTGGCGCAGAGGCGCTCGTTGTCGAGCATGCGCAGCAGGTTCGAGTCGACGTGGCGGCGCACGTACGCGTACTGGCCCCTGGCCGCGAGCACGTCCTCGCGCGACATGCCCGAGTAGCCGGTCAGCACCAGCTCCGCCACCTCGCGCGGACGACGCGAGTTGAAGTAGGCCGCTGCCACGTTGTTCACGCATTGTTTTTCTCCATGAACGACCTCAGCAAAACGAGAAGAAGCATGGAAAGAGAAAAAACCTGTTGTTTCGTCAACTTGAACGGTGAGCGTCACTCGTCTGACCATCGTTGCGAACTGGTCTAACCTCTTGCCCAATATCTGCAGCAATTTTTCGGAAAATGCAACTCTTGTCGCCAATCAGTCTCAGAGATGTTACACCTCGAGTTTGTATCGCGTCTGCGTGCCCACTGGTGTGCCGTAGAGATATCCAAAACGCTTGCTCGTGGAGGCTGCGTAGTGGAGCCAGTCTGGCAACCCCGGTCTACCTTGCAGCGTGACACTGAACTTCATCTCAGGGAACTCCGGCGAGCCGTCGGGATTGGCTGAATTAAAAAATCGTCAGGGCTACCAACACAGCGATGAGTGGTCACTCACTTGTGTTCCACATGAATTCGACCGAGCTGAAGCTCTGGACAAAAAACACGCCCAGGGTCGCCGACCAGTTCAACGGAGCCAGCGCAGTGGCGAGGCGCAAGGACGCGAGGCAGATCAGGGCAGCTACGAGTTGCGCTGCCGCCCCACGACAGACGTTGGCCATCGTAGGCTGCGCTGACTCGCAAGACAAAAGCACTCTATGCAGCCACAGGCCAGAGACGGAGGATATGAGGACATACCAAGGCGCGTCAGCTGTTGGAGAGGGGCAGCAGTACATATGCGTCGTCGGCGCTATCCTTCAGGAGATGGCGAGAGAGAGGGACTGCTCAGCTTGCGGGCGATTTGTGAGAAATTTTCAAGAGTATATTCAAACAACTCTGGACTTTTTCCTGACGCTGGGAATGCGTGCGATTCGCTGGCAATGTGGGCGATCTGACGCGACTGCTACGGCGACACAAACATGAGAGTAACAAGGTGAACGGTGTGATTCGAGGACAGTAGGCGAGCCTACTCGGCGAGTTTCATCTTGATGAGCGTGTCGATGGCCTTGTTGCAGTTGGGACTGTTGGGGAAGAGCTCGAGGAGGCCGTGCTCCTTGCAGATGCGCTCGTAGAGCTTGCGCATGAGTCGGCTGCAGGCGTTGCAGCCGCTGTCGTGACACTTCTTCCAGCAGCCGCGCAGCTGGCACTGCATCGTCTTCACCAGGTCGCCCTCCGCCTTCACGACACACTCGCCCAGGCACGCCTCGTACAGCGTGCAGCGCATCTCCGTCGGAGCGCCCAGCATCAGTCGGAACTACAACGGAGGAACCACTGAGACGGGTGAATTCACCCGGCGCACTGCAAGCTGCCATCGCTCACGATCTGACGCTCAAAGTAGCGCGTCGTTGGGCAGTTCCAGGCGGTCTTGCCGCAGCTCTCGAAGTCGAGATACATGCAGTTGGCGTCGAGGGACATCACCAAATCGTCGTACGTCAACAAGCTCGACTCGTTCGCCGCAGCCTCCATCATTGCTAAAAACCGATCGTTTGTCGTTGAGACTTGCGACAATTGCGCAGTGTTGTTCTCTCTCTCACTCACACTTGTCGAAGCATCGGAGTGACGAGCAACTGATGAACTTTTTGCAGTTGGGCTTGGGAGCCTTCTTTTGCTCGCCTTCCTGCGCCGACGCGCAGCCGACGACGACGAGCAGCAGCACAAAGAGCATTCTCATGAAGACGGCCGACATTTTTCCGTTTCTTGTGGAGCGTGCACGCAACGCAACGAGAGCAGCGCAGCAGGCAGCGTCCTCGTTGTAAAATCGTCTGAGACGACTGAGAAAGCGAGACTGCGAGAAAGCGAGCGGTGAAAGTGATGCGCGTCCGAGGCAGCTGAGTGTGAATCGCAACGAGTGTCGCGCCTCGCCGCCCCGCCGGATGCGTTGACGCGCGCCCGTCGTCGTGTCACGTAGAGAGAGAGAGAGTGTGGCGGCAGGCATCGAGAACAGACGGCTCATAAAACGGGTCCTGCCTTGCAGGGCCTTGGCTGTCCCATGTTAAATCAACGTAATAAACAAAAGAGAAAATTCCTTTAGTAACGGAAGAAGGTTACGGTACACTGCAATTGCGCTTACAGTTTCCGGTATGATTGCAGAAAGATCGTCAGTTTTACATATGTCACAGTGTGCGTTGACTTGTACTATGTACATGTACAAGGTAGCCTGACATCTGCGGTGAGCACTGCTTATCAGATGAGGCGATCAACCCACCCGCCAGTTAGATCAGTCAAATTGTCAAAAAAAAAAATTGTGCAAAACGCTTCAGTGCCGACCGGTCGCGCGGTTGCGTCAATAGCAAGGGCGGCGCTTTGTCCTAAATGGAGAGAACGGGACCGCAATCCAAAGCAAACAGCGAGCGAGGCTGCTGAAGTCGGCTAGGTGCCGCTTTTCCGGTCGCCGTCTCCTCCTCCCCCCCCCCCCAACCCGACTTGTGACATTTGCCGTGCGCGCGCCACTGCCGATTCTCCGTGTGTTTCTTATCCGCTCCGCGCCCACCTCTCAAGTATGCCTCGTGGAGGCTGGCGCCGCCTGGCGCTGCTGCTGTTGGCCGCGGGTGGTCTGCTCGCCTGCTCTGCTCAGGACTTCCACGGAATGATTCCGCTCAAGTACAGCTGGCTCATTCGACTGCCCATCGCCAACGGCACCGAAGGCTCCGCCGCTCCCTACTTCACGGCGACGCTCAATCTCACGTTCGACGCGGTCGCGTCCACGGATGCGCTGCAGCTCCACGCAGTCGGCCTTCGAATCAATCCCGTTACTGTAGCCCTCTTCGATGTCGACCGACTCGACGGAACGGAGGACTTTGTCGATGGGAACCCGCGAATCAGTCTGCGTCCACAGAACGGTTCCATTAGGCTGACTTTCGGGAGGCAAGGCGTCCGAGCTGGCAGCCGATACCTCCTGTCGATACCGGACTATACCGGTGTAGTGCGCAGAGATGGCGTTGGCATCTTCATAGGAGAGCTGAATGCCACAAATGACATGGTGATCGGAACGCAATTCCAGCCCAAGTTCGCAAGGAGGGCGTTTCCATGCGTTGACGACCCAGCGTTCAAGGCAAAATTCAAGGTGGAAATTGTCTATCCGAGTGGCATGACAGCCTTGAGCAACGCAAGACCCTTTAAACGGTGAGAGTGAGACGAACGCAGGATGGACATACTAGTTTGGGTGATGTCCAAACGGCTGATGTCTAGACAATGCAAGTTGCTTTATTCTTGTAGAGGACAAAGAGAGGATCAGTTTTGGGATCGACAGGCCTTCGAAGAAACACCACCACTACCATCGTATCTAGTGGCACTAGTTTTGCTGCCTCCCGTGTACGCCAAGCTTGAGACAGTTGAACAAGAAACACAGCTGCCATTGACATTCCACTACAACCCAGAAGTCGTTTCCGAAGCGAACGCTACATTGTACCTGGGCGTATCGGAATTCACAGTGAAATATCTGTCGCAAAGGTAGGAAAAGCACAGCGTGACACCGTTATCCAAAAAGTTTGGAATGGTCAGGCTAGGGAAAGACCCCCTACTTACAAAACTGGATCAAGTCATCATGCCAGGCATACTGTTCAATGGAATGGAAAACTATGGCTTAATCACTTACAAGGAAGGCAACATTCAAAGCACGCCATTGCATTGTAGTGTAACTGATTTCATAATCAGAGAAAGTGCATGTATTGTAAAACATTGTACATAGGATAGCTGGAGTGGAGTCAAACACTGTAATGGTGTGCAGAAAAGAGCTACGAATACCTGCTGTACGATCTACTCACTCACGAAATCGTCCACACATGGGTCGGAAACATGTTCACTGTTGGTGCGTTGACTTGACGTATGCTTGCGCAAACACTGGTACGTACAGTATACAAGCCAAAAAGTTACATACGTATGCGACAAATACGTTCACAGAATACCGTAATAGAGTATTAGATTCGTGGAAAATTGTCTGCCTTCAAGAAGACCTGGCGGTGCATCTTTCGGAAGAAATCTCAGATGCCTACGCACGGGGCAACAGAGCCAATGCCTTATCGAATCTTAAGGTGACCTTTGTCCTGCATTGCAATTACCGTAGTCTTTTGAAGAGCATTTCTAGGTGAAATACCTAATAAGAGCTCTAACTCTGCAAACGGCTCAACCGACACGACTGATACAACGAGATTCAGACCGGCGTGGCGAACTCGAAGAGTGCTACGGCAAAGGAGTGTGGTACCAGAAGAGTTTACGAAACATACTGGGAGAAGACCAATACTATGAGTGGCTGAAAAAGTTCAGTCGATACTACTACTACAAGTCCTATGGCTTTGACGACTTTATGGCGTCACTGAACGGCTACACTGTCGGCAGAAACTTGACGGCAGCCGACGTTATGCGGGAATGGTACCTCACGCCAGGATATGCGCATGTACAGGCGAGTGCAGCCAATTACCGTAATCAAGCATTACCAAAGGAATTACCGTAATCTGCTCAGTCAACTACAGGCATCCATCACAACCAATCCATCGACCAACAACTACATCATCACGCTCAGCAAAACGTCTCCGACAGTGGCCTTCGCACCTGAAATATATCCCGACTTTCCGATTACGGTCGAAGTCAAAACTGCGAAAGACCGAATATGTAAACCGTCGAACAATCTGCTCGTTACTAAAAAGAGAGCTTACCAGGGTTGGGTTTTATTCAAAAAATTCGAACTGACCTTATTATTCTATGCGTTGTGTCCTATAGTAGCGGACAGCGACATTCCTCAGATGACAACCTAATAAAACCCAACCCAACTCGGCGTCTCTTTCCGGACAATCGCAGCCCCAATTCTTCCTGATCAATCCCGGCTACCGTAACTTCTTCCGCGTCAATTACGACACTCAGCAGTGGAGCCAGCTGATCAGCGCCCTACGCACGGACCCGCGTCAATTCACGCCACTCGAGAGGACGCAAATTGTCGTCGATTTCTGCTACTTCCACCGAGCGCGAGCCGTACCCCTGGGCGCGGTGCTGTTGCCCCGACTGATTGGCATCCTTCGAGCGAACAAGACGCTCTTTCCCTGGTGCGACGCTTACAAGCCGCTCTGCTCGCCGTCAGCGCACCCCCTCACGAGAAGCCAAATGCAGCTGCCCGTCTTCGACGCCATGTTCTCCAATGATGCCACGTGCAACTGGGATGATGTCTAGTCCGGGGCCAAAAACTGATGATAATAAGCGACATAGTAAAATACGTGTGACTCTGCAAAGCGTCTATAGGCTTATTCCCACCGCAGATTCTTTCCGTACAGAGAGTGAGAGTGGAAAACCGAAAAACACAGATCCGCTACACAACTCTGCGCTATGTGCACTGTCGTCGTCTTCTTGCCTATCTGTCGACTTCGCCAAACACAATATCCAGCGTTCCTAAAACGTTACCATGCCATACAGTACCTGGTCATACAGTACTAATCGCACCAGCACTACAGTACTGTGCACTACAAAAAACTGCGCTCGCTCACCAATAATAGCGACCAAGTCTTGGAGCAAGCCCATGTAGGCCATTTCTCCCAACGCGGACTAAATAAATGCTCACGTGTGTGCCGACAGTGCGTACAGTACAGAAAGAGTGTGCTCTGTGTCACCAGGTGGCTGAAGCCAGGCGCCCTGATGTAGCACCTGTAGGGCTTGCTCGTGCCGTCCGCGATCAGGTAGACTCCGAACTCCCCCTGCACCAACCAATGCCTCACTGTTGGGCCTTAGAGAGACCTTAGGCCGACCTTAGGCGCCTCCACGGGCACGTAGGTGGCTCCGGGCGGCACCTGAAAGCCCTCGGTGAAGAACTTGAAGTGGTGAATCAGCGCCTCCATCGACTCCTGAATACCCACATCAGAGGAGAGGGCGTCCACACACTTGGAGAGGGGGGGGGCAAGGGGGATTGGGGCACTCGCCTTCATCTCTGCCCTCTTGGGCGGCGAGACCTTGTGGTCGTCGACCTTGATCTCTCCGGCGGGCATCTTGTTGAGGCATTGGATGACGATGCGCAGACTCTGACGCATCTCCTCCATGCGACAGAGGTACCGGTGGTAGCAGTCCCCTGCGACAACAACGGCTGCGTGGTTGTGCGTGCGTGCGCGTGGGGACATCGGGAGGGGGGGGGGGCAGGGGTGTAGCCAGGGGGGGGCAGGGGGGCGCTTGCCCCTCCCGAAATTTTCAGAGACCCGATTTTTTCCAAAGGGGGTACCCTTACAAAAATTCCCGGTTCGACACAAACAGCAGTCTTGCCCCTCCCAAATCCAAATCCTGGCTACGCCACTGGGGGGGGGGGTCCCAGGCCGGCCACCGGCGTGCAACGTAGCGCGCGCGCAAGCGAGCGAACGCACCTTTGGTGCCGATGGGCACGTCGAAGTCGACCTGGTCGTACATCTCGTACGGCTGCGTCTTGCGCAGGTCCCACTTGATGCCGCTGGCGCGCAGCATGACGCCTCTGGAACGACCGGGCTACTTGTTTAGCGTCTCTCTACCAGTGGGTGGCTGGGTGCAGTGCGCACGTCATGCCGAGGTCGAGGGCGCGCATGGCGCCCATGACGCCCACGTCGATGGTGCGGTGCTTCCAGATGGGGTTCTCCGTGACCACGTCCTCCATCTCGTCCAGACGCTGGGGGAACTTCACCGCCCAGTCGTAGATGTCGTCCATTAGACCCAGAGGCATGTCCTGCGATGCAGCATGCGAGATGAGCGAGCTACGACAATCGCCTGGGGGGGGGGGGAAATGGCGCGCACCCACCCATGCGACGCCTCCGCAGCGGATGTAGTTGGCGTGCATGCGGGCGCCGCAGACGCGCTCGACCAGCTCGAACATCTTCTCGCGCTCCTCGAACATCCAGAAGAAGGGCGTGATCGCGCCCACGTCCAGGATGTGCGTCGTGATGCCCATCAGGTGGTTCTGGATGCGCGTCAGCTCGGCGAACAGCGCTGCAAGTCCAGCACACAACTCAGAGTCGATTTTTTTTGTTTTACGGGCGAATTTGGACGACGCACTGCGAATCCACTTGGCGCGCGGAGGCACCTCGACGTTGAGCAGCTTCTCGACGGCCAACGCGAACGCCTGCTCGCTCACCAGCATCGTCACGTAGTCTAAGCAACGAAGACCGACACAGCTGCGCACCTCATGAAGATAAGGCTCTCGAACCTACACGCATGCCATGAACTACGTGCTGGGTAAACTCGTGGAGGGACAACAGGGACCGGTCAGGAGACGGATGTTTAGTGAATCGCAGTGATTGACCACCACAGTCGGGTTTGATGAACTTGACATAGTGCCACCGGGGAGGATATAGGGGTGGTATATGTCCATCCCCTGGTGGACCCCTATCCCAAAAGACTTTCCGGATGACTCCTGCCCTGGCTTTCATTTTTGAGAGCCTCAAGCCAATTCTTGTGGTGAAAATAGTAAAAACGTTTCCTGCGGCGCTGTTTTTACGCTCTTTTTGTTCCTATTTTTGGCTAAAACTTCCTAGAAATTAGAAATGGCTTTCAGGTCACAGTTGAAGCTTTTCTAAGCACATTTAAATGCGAAAAGTTCCATTTGAGGTAAAATTTCGTTGCAAAAAAAATCCATCCCAAAAAATCCCGAATTACCCCCACTACTGCCTTCGAAAAATTGGCCATTTACCCCTGCCATGGGCCATTTTCTGTGGGCATCAAGTTACCGGATGCTGAGTCAACGGCTGTTTGTTACCCAAAGTGTCAATCAAGAGGGGAAGCGGGAGGGGGAGGGGATGGGGCGCAGACGAGTAGGACAGTCGGTCTGGTGGGCGAGGGCGAGTAGCAGCCGTACCTAGGCGATCGAAGTAGGGCAGCGCCTGCGTGTAGGTCTTGTGCTCGATGAGCTTCTCCGTGCCGCGATGCAGTAGGCCGATGTGCGGGATCGCCCTGTGCACCACCTCAAGCGACACCATCACCACCCTCTCCGTGTGACCGGGGGGGGGGGGGTGGTGTATGGGGTGCGCACCTCGGCCTCGTTCTCGACCATCAGACGCAACACGCCGTGAGCGGCGGGATGCTGCGGTCCGAAGTTGACGTTGAAGCACTCGACCAACTTCTCCTTCATCGGCTTCGAGTCGTCGTCCGCGTCCACCGGCACTGCAGCGGCGCCACACTCTGCCCCGTTGCGCGCGCGCGCACGCACGCATCAAAGCCAACCGGAGATCCAGGGTTGCATGGCCTTTTCGGAGCTTCTGTCGTGTTCGCTGTACACCCACCTGTTGTCGTCAGGCTTGAACCTCATGTGCCCGCCGTATGGAATCTTCTAAAACGGTAAAAAATAGCGGTTGGACATATCAGCGTCTTAGAAACCCCAAAGTCAAACAGGCTTCATCCATCCATTACCTTAAATTGGTTGAAAAACGCTGCGTCTGGATACCACATTTTCATGTCCCGACTCCATTGCACGCCTAGGACATTGCTGCTAGAGGCGGATGCAACCGTCAACCTACTATGAATTCGCGACAAAAGCGACATTTTCCAAAAAGAAATAAATGAATTCGAGCTAAGAAAATCTGGCTATTTCCAAAATATGCAACCGATACAAGCACAACCGATACAAGGGATCACTGTAGCTTAGGCTTTAGCTTAGGCTTAGGCTTAGGCTTAGGCTTTTGCTTAGGCTTAGGCTTAGGCTTAGGCTTAGGCTTAGGCTTAGGCTTAGGAGGCGGGAACAATAATCCCTTGTATCGGTTGTGCTTGTATCGGTTGCATATTTTGGGAATTGCCGAAAATCTTGAAAATATATTATGGTGCATGTAATCTATGGTATACAAGTGTTATAACGGTAGGTTCGCATGTTGGCGATGCTCAACTCCAGCCGGACAGCAGCCGGACAGCAGCCGGACACCCGTATCCTACGCTGAATTGCGTGTTTTTATATGTGCGAACACGAAGCGAATATTCAAATTCAACTGCACATCGCAACTGCGCCATATTGGTTTTGTCTTCGGCTGTTACATTTGATTGAACCCACTCAAGTGATGAAGGCATGAAGCGCAAGATCGAGCTGGAGGTGTGGGCTCGGGAAGATGTGCGCGAGATCTTGGAAGAAATGCGGAGTGGCACGTCCAGCCGCCCAAGAAATCAGCGTACGGCATTCACTAATTATTTGTAAATGAAATGATTGTAATTGTACATTTTCTTTTGTTTCTAGGAGCTGACCGGCCACACTGTGGGCAAAAGCGTCGACTGTGGGCTCGACAGCCTCGTCTCGATCCTGCAGTCGCTGCGGCGCAAGACCCCAGCCGAGCTGACAGAGCTTCTGGTAAGCCTCTAGCGTGTCGGCCGCTTTCTCACGGCGTTTCCTCTTCAGAGCTCCCTTCCGGCGGCGTGGGGCTTTGCTGACAGAAGCCGGCAGCACGACGCCCAGGAGCTGTTCAACCTGCTCGTCGAGTGCGTCGACTGGGAGCTGATGGCCGCGACGGGCGAGCGGCTGACGGCCTCGGCCCAGGCGACGGTGCAGCGACTGCACGCGGCCAGCCTGCTCGGCGCCAACGACGACGCGCTCATCAGCCGACTCTTCTCCAGCTCCAAGTGCTCAGCGGTCGGCGACGTCTTCAAAGTATGCATTTTTATTTGCCCACGTCAAGCACAAACGCTAATTTACCTTGCCATATGGCGTCCTGTGCACGTGCGTTCGTTGTGAGGCGTGCGGCGCCGAGGTCTTCAACATGGATGCCATCACAGAGCTGTCCTTGGGGCTGGCATCCGAGCCATCGTCACTTCAGGTATCCCAACGAGAATGCGTGTTCAGCTGTGCAGATCTTCCGTTCTCAGAGGACTGCTTGAACGCCTACTTCGACCCTGAGGCGCGCACTGACGACACCTGCCCCAGCTGCGCCGCCACCGACCGCCGCACCGGCCAGCTGAGCCTGGGTGTTCCGCCGCCGTGCCTGGCCGTCCACCTCAAACGGTGTGAACGATTCCCTGTATGCCAATCAGACGCTTTGCTTTGCCACTGAATTGTAGGTTTGACGCGAACTTGAACAAGGTGGGCGTTGCGGTGGACGTGCCCAAGCAGTTGGACGTCGCGCCCTTCGTCAACGCCGCTGTCGCGCAGCAAGGCCCACTCCACTGCCGATCAAGTACCGACTGAGAAGTGTCGTCGTAAGTGCGCGCTCATTTTCACGTTGAGTGACATGACATTCACCACAGCTGCTGGTTTGTTGTGTAGTACCACTGGGGGGCGAGCGTCGACAGCGGCCACTACACGGCGGACTGCTTAGTCGACGAGCTGGGCTCCTGGTGGCGGTTCAACGACAGCAGCGTCGTGCAGCTTGGCGCCGACGCCGACTGGGCCGCCTTCGACAGCCAGGAAGCCTACCTGCTGTTCTACGACCGGCAGACGTGGTGACTCGTGATCTCATGCGCCTCGTTCGCATTGCACGTCTGTTTATGCGAATCTCATTAAGTATTTATTCGCGTAAGAAGGTGCATTTGCGTGTCATCGTCGCCGCCGCCGCAAGGTGCGCCGCATACAGACAACGCCATGGCCCGAGGAATTTTGTATATATTCCGTATATTTTGCACATTTTTATCTATACGAACTTGTACGATTAGCACGTTGCACGTACTCGTATTTGAATTGGGCGGTACCGTACTTGCAGTTGAGCATCGTTTGTTTCCAGTTGAGCACCGGTAACGCACGGGTAGGTTTACCGCACATATGGTACACATACAGTAGTTGCTCAAACCGAACACTGATTGGTCAAAAAGTTCACGGTTGAACTTTTCAAAACAAAACACAAGCGCTTACCGAAGAAAAGTTGCAGAAATGTAAAGGTTACAGTTAAACCCGTTTTAGTGCTGTGCTTGTAATATCAATCAGAATTTGGGCTGCTCAATTTCACACATATTGTCTAATTTATAGTTTGGAAACCGTTTCGGTCCTGTTGTACAAAGTACGCAAAATGGCGCAAATTCACCTAGTTTACATACGTTATTTGCATTAAAATATTTGCATGCGTTACTCAATCTAAAAAGTAAATTTGCATACGTTGTACAGTAGCGCAGTGGTGTAAGTAACCGTCGAATCTGAATGGGAGTGAATCTTAGATTTCTTTCTGACATTCCAGGGGAGGGGTGACCTATCATTACAAAGGACAGCAGACATACCTACATTGCTCTTCATCGACCGGCGGCCTCTTCCATTGCACTCGAGTTTTGAATTGGGAAGTACCGTACAGTAGTATACACCTGTCATGGTCAAAGCACGTAATTTTTTTAATTCTTTTTTCTTTTTTAATTATTTAATTAGATTCTTTTGTTAGAATTTTCTCCGAAGGATGACGCAAGACAGCGTGCACACGGTGTTCGCGAAAGCAGGCAGCGCCCTTTTTTACGCCGTGTCGTCAATTTTAATAATTTTCGTCAACAAAATCGTGCTCACCAACTACCACTTTCCCAGTTTTCTCGTCTTGGCCTTGGGGCAGCTCGTCGCCTCCGTGCTCGTGCTTTCGGCCGGCAAGTTTCTCGGCATCGTCAGCTATCCGAGTTTATCGCGCGATTCGCTCGGCAAAATCATGCCGCTGCCCATCATATTCGGCGTCAACATGGTCGCGGGGCTGGGCGGCACCCAGAAACTCAATCTGCCCATGTTCACAGTGCTCAGACGACTCTCTATTTTCCTGACCATGGTTCTGGAGTACCTCTACCTCGGTGTCAACTCTTCAATGGCTGTGAGGTCGGCAGAGCGTTCAGATCATTTGAGAAAATTAGCCCACGCACGCACGCCCACGCACGCACGCAATCACCCTCCCTCTCCCCCCCCCCCCCCCAACACGCACGCACGCACGCACGCACGCACGCACGCACGCACGCACGCACGCACGCACGCACGCACGCACGCACGCACGCACACACATACACACACACGCACGCACGCGCGCATGCACGCTCGAATACGGTTCTCATTTGCTTCGTCTAGACTATCGGTTCTGCTCATGATACTGGGCTCGTTCATTGCCGCCATATACGACCTGACGTTTGACGCGTACGGCTACGCTTTGATACTAATCTCGGACTTTGCGACCGCAGCGAATGGCGTCGTCATGAAGAAGAAGTTGGATTCTAAGGATCTTGGGAAATATGGCATAATGTTCTACAACTCTCTACTGATGCTCGTGCCTGCCGCCACGCTTGCCATCTACACTGGAGAGCTAGACAAGGCACTGGGTCTGTATACTTGTTGTTACGACTAATAGGCCGGTTGAACAATTTGGGAAGTGTAAGATGGGGGTGTTGACTGAACCAGCAGCAGTGAGCAGACACATCGTTATTTCCTGGGGCCAGTGGCGGATCCAGGGAGGGGGGAAAGGGGAAATTACCACTCCCGAATTCGAAAATCTAGGGGGAAAAGCCAAAGGGAAAAGGCTAGGCGGTGGGAAATGAAACGTGTCTAGCGAACTTGCGTTCCGCATAAAAAATGCTTCTAGGTGATCGAAAATAGCAAACGTTTCGCCTGCCGTTTTTATTAATTAATCCTTAAAAATGGACTGATTAAGTTTCCAAACTACCGCCGAGATGGCCCAACATCCAAAAAGTTTAACAGGCTTCTCCCTCCTGCAAAATCCCTCCCCCCTCCAAATAAGACGCTGGATCCACCACTGCTTGGGACGTATTGTGTTCACCTAGTGGACTCCGCTAGCTTCACCTAACATAACAATTAGGCGCACCTGTTCCAATTTTTCTATGGGCGCTTTCTTCAATTCCGTCTGCTCGGTTGCTTGCAGCGTTCGATGGCTGGTCGTCTGCGGCGTTCGTGTGCTGCTTCTCGGTGTCGTGCGTGTGCGGCTTCGTGCTCAACTACGCGATGCTGCTCTGCACGCACCACAACTCGGCGCTGACCACCAGCTGCGTGGGCCCCATCAAGAACCTCGTCGTCACCTACGCCGGCATGTTCACCAGCGGCGACTACCTCTTCACCTGGTCCAACTTCCTCGGCATCAACGTCAGCGTACTCGGCAGCCTCCTCTATACGTACGTCACCTTTCGACGACAGACACTCCGCGCCGCCGTCAGCGCCAACGCCGCCGGTAAAGCGCAGTCGAAAGGCAATGGCAACGACCCCAAAAGCGCAGTGAAACTGCTCAAGAAGCAGCCGGAAATGAAAGAAGGCCTGGAGAGCTCGCCTAACGTCCATATCTAAATCTGATCAGTGCGACGGCATCATACATTCGCAACTGTTATCGTTGTGTTTTGGGAGAAGCATAATACTAGTATATTGTACACGTACTTGCATTTTCATTCGATATAATCTTGCCTGCCCACTGATATTTGCAAGTTGGATATGCAGTCGGATTTTTGTTGTCACTGTGACACACTGTATGTACAGTTTTTTGACTTCCGACCTTATGTATTTGTTGCGTTTTGGCCGCGCCCTTTTTTGTACAGTTGAGTTTTGCGTTTGTGTCGGTTCTTTTTGTTCTACACACACGACGCGTACAGTTCGTGAAGAGACGCACGCATGAACACCGTGATAGAACTCATTATTGAATTCCCGCGGCGTCAGTTCATTTCGACGTTGTCGGCGTGGGGCTGGAGGCGCGCCAGCTCTCGCGTTTGTTCCCAGCGGTTGAGGGCGCGCAGCGGGAAGCAGATCAGGCCCGACACGGCCACGAGGGCGCCCATCACGTAGAAGGACATGTCGTACGTGCTCGTCAGGTCGTGCAGCATGCCTGACCGCAGCAGCGACACTCCAACACCGTGCGTCTCGGTCAGGGCTTCGTTGTTGGAATTGAATTAAGGGCAGCGCTAGGAGGCCGTCAATGGCCGATATGATTTGAGCATACCCATCTCCGTGACGCCTTCCTGTCTAGAGCCACACAATTAGCCAAAGACGTTCGAAAGAACGTCATCTGTAATGCAGGGCAGCGACAGCACGATAGGGAAAATCCATCGATAGGGAAATAGTCGTTTTAGTGGATTCCCTCAAGAATCGAACCAAGAATGCGCGCAAGAGGCCGATTCCCTACCATTAACTAGGCCATACGGTGCCCGGTCAGTGCGTCACCGACCAGCGATCGGAGATCCAATGAGAGCGGCGATTCCCATGAAGAGCAGCAGGAAGCCGTAGGCGTTCGTCAGCCGCTCCAGGCCCAGCAGCTCGACGCAGATGATCGAGCGCAGCGACGCGAAGCACGCTGCAACCCACTTCAGCGTCCTCAGGGACAAACAGGCAGAAAACTCCGACTCCTGGCTCACCTGTGCCAAAACCGAAGACGACGCAATAGAGACAGAGCAGCCAGTAGGTGCGCAGAAAGGGCACCGCGATGGTCGCGAGGCCGGCCAGCGTCACGGCCGCGTTGTGCAGCGTGATCGAGTCGAACTCGGGCCGGTCCGACAGCCAGCTGCGCAAGTCCAATGCATAGTGAGTGAGCGCCGCGGCTGTATGGCCGCTGGCTGTACGGACACTCACCCGCAGAATATCCTCGCGATGATGTTGGTGACGCCGAGCACGGAGACGAGGAAGGTGGCCTGCTCCTTGGTGCAGTCGACGTGCAGCGCGTATCTGGGCAAGTAGATGAAGGGCACGAAGAAGCCACTCATGGTCATGAAGCCGCCCAAAGCGAGCACGACGAAGCTGGGACTCTTGAGCAGCGACACGTCCATCATGGAGCGCAGCGCCACCCACATCTGCTGCCGCCAGCCGTGCGCGATCGCCGCCTGCTCCTCGAAGGGTCGCGGGATCGACAGCACAGAGTGGCCGCGCCCGCGCGCCGCGTCCACCACCGCCGCGTCGCCGCCGCCCAGCAGAGACGGACGGGAGGCCACTCGCTTGGCGAGCGTGTCCGCGCCTCCGGGGTAGAAGACGTCCATGCGCGACATGGGCCGGTTCATGTCCAAGAGACAGTCCTGGCTCATGATGCGGTAGAGGTCCTCGTTCGAGAAGACGGCCGACGCGTCTCCCCGCTGACGGGCCGAGGCGCGCTGCAGCACCTGCTGGCGCAGTCCCATCGGACGGTCGCGGTCCGACAGCTCGATCACGGACGTGAAGTGCCGCGAGCCGTGATGGTGGACCTGGAAGCGCAGCCGAATGTCTTAGACTCAATGAAACACGCATTCGTCGACGTCTCACGGTCAGCGCCCTTGGCTTTCGTCTGTGGGGTGAGCTCTGCAGGGGTTCGAAGCGCTCCTGGTCGTCCAGAGGCCCGTCGACTTGCTCCTCTGGGATGGGCGTGTTTGCGTGCAGACTGTTAGAACTCTGGATTCGCTCCGTGTGCTCCTCGGCCGTCGCTATCACATTTTTCAGCTGCAAACAAGCGCCCCTATGAATTCGGGAGGTGGCCGTCTAGCAGCTGGCCTTCTCCACCTTCTCGACTTGGTCTTCGGTGGGATTGAGTGGGCGATAGAGTGCTGCGCAGACGAGACAGTTGAGGAGGATGGCGGAGATGATGAGGAGCGCAACGCGCCAGTTTGGTATCCATTCAAGGAGGAACTGGATGAGTGGCGCGAACAGGAACGTGCCGATCCCCGAGCCGCAGACCGCGATCCCCGTTGCGAACGCTCGCCGCTTCTCGAAGTAGTAGCTGACCACGACTATCGACGGCAGGTAGATCATGCCGAAACCCACGCCTGAAGCCCGCATATCCGTATATGTATGTACATGCCCTGGAACACGGCTCTCGACTCGGTGCGGCTCTGGTGCGGGGCGCGGTATGGGGGGGGGGGAGTTTTGATACGGTAGCGCGGGAAAATGGAAACCCGCGAAGTCGTCTGAAAATGTCGGACGCGCTATCGGTCTTGCACGAGGCGCCCGGGCAGGCCTCCACCGTTGATACTGCCTCGGTTTCGCTCTCATCGGAGAGTCAAGTCGTGGGCGGGACTTCCCCGTCCGAAGTTTTGGGCGAAAGCCTAGAAAATCTCGCCCTGAAAAAGGGTCCCAGTGCCGCCTCCGGCGGCGGCGACACGCGCTCTAGCGTCGCCAGCAGCTCGGCTCGCGGCCCCGGCGCGCGAGGCAAGCGCAGCGGCCGCAAGTTTCGCGGTCGGGGCGGCAGCTCCGCAGCCGTAGGCGCGGAGGCCGCCCCGTCCGTCTCAGTCTCGGACGCCGGCTCTGTCGGCGTCTCCAGCGCAGCGCCCCCTGGCGGCGGCGTCCAAAAGCGGGCCCGGCCGGCCGGCACGCCGTCCAGCCAAGGGGAGAAGAAGCGGCCGAAATCCCTCAATTTCGCTGAGGCGGCCAAGCGAGCGCTCCAGGTCGGCGTCATCTATCGCGGTGACTCGCTAGGCAACCTGGACGAAGCGGCGGCGGAGTTTATCCGCTCGGAGACGATCAAGGCGATCGACGAGGCTGAGGGCATTGTGCCCCAGTTCGAGGAGTCGGGCCTCAAGAGCGGCGTCTTCCTGGTGACGTGCGCGGACCAGAAGTCGCTCGACTGGCTCAAGACGTTCGTCGCGGGGCTTCGGCTCGGCGACAAGCAGCTCAGCGTCCTGCCAGCGGAGGACCTGCTGAGGCGGACGAAGATGGTGGTGTTCGTTCCCGGAAAGCCTTCCGAGACGGACACCATTCTCTCTCGTCTGTCGAAGCAGAATCCGTCGCTGGCGGTGGCGCAGTGGCGCGTCTACCACAGAGACGCCTCTGACAAGGGCGTCCGCCTGATTCTGGGGGTGGACGACGAGTCGGTAGTGGCTCTTCAGGCCATGCAGTTCCGTCCGTACTTCGAGCTCAGCAGGGTTCTGTTCAACTTTGCTGGGCAGAAGTCGGAGGAGAAGTAACGGTGACACGAAGGCAGCGTGGACGCCCTTTCAATGACGTCGTCACGCCTCCTCGTCACTCAGATTAACTTGCAGCATTGTAAGGCGGCGACAGGAGTGCTTGTCCGTCGCTTTGCAGAAACGCATACATTTCCTATGCTAGCTCTCATCCAAGAGCCCTGGGTCTACGAGAAGAGGATCTGCGGTCTCTCTGGACAACAGGGAAGTTTGTTTTGGGCCACTGGTGTCCAAGTTCCCAGAGCCTGTATCTTCGTCAGGCATGGTCTCTCAGTTTCAGCGCTGCCTCAGCTCTGCGCTCGCGACGTCGCAGCGGTGCTGGTCAACTTCCAGTGGCGGGGCAGGTCGCGCAAAGTCGTCTTCGCCTCAGTCTACCTTCCCAGCGACTCGCCGACGTTACCACCATCGGCAGAGTTCGGGGCGCTCGTCGCCTTCAGCCGCGCGAAGCAGCTGCCTCTCGTAGTGGGCTGCGACGCCAACTCACATCACACGGTGTGGGGCAGTTCAGACACGAATGCCCGGGGCGACGCTCTCCTCAACTACCTGGTCAGCGTCGACTTAGAGGTGCTCAATGTCGGTGGTAAGCCGACATTCGTGACCAGCGCTCGTCGTGAAGTCTTGGACATCACTCTGTGTCGTGTCGGGGACTTTCTACCCCTGGGTTGTGTGTTGCGGAAATCTAACGCGGTGATGTGCGCAACGCACGCGGGAAACGCGCCCCAATGTACGTATTAATGGAGGCACGTAGGCCGCTGTTAAAATACGTCAACCAAATATATTCTGAGGAGGACGACATGGAACTTCACTTTGCATACAAGGTGCGGCGGCGAGACCTCCTCCAGTACCGCTGTCTCTGCTGCGGGTCTGGAAACAGCGCCGTTGGCGCTGCTGGTGGCACTCGAAGTCGAAAGGCGACCTCTCTCGCCCACCCCGAAACGACGCTGGTGGCTGTCGTCGTCACAATCGACCGTTCGACGGCCACGGCCGCAGCCGAACTGCTAGCGGCGCCCCCTGACACGTCCTTCGTGCAGAAGCTGCACTGCTCGGCGCCCAAGAACGTCCGCGACGGGTTAATGGCGCCGTCGAGGCCATATGCGCAGAAGCCGCTGCGAGGCGCTGAAGAGGCAGGGCGCGCCCTCAGTCTACGGAGCTCTCTCACTAAGGCCGAAAAGAGACAATTCCCGACACTAGGAGCACAGACAACTGCCACCCCAGTGCACGTACACTGTCCGGTCGCAGTCGGACGACCCGAACCGGCCTCACTACTGAGAACGGTTTCTGCTGCGTATCAGCATCGCGCCTGCGCCGAAGTCGAAAATCCCATTGTAACTAGCCAGTTCAGTTCAGGACACCGGACTGCTACAAAGTGCTCAGATATAGATAATATAGATACGTACCAGTTAGGTACTATACAGTTAGCCGCCGTTCATCCAACCTTGTTCCTTTCACGGCGGCCTACGCAAGGCAGGCACGCTGCCTCCATTCATACGCGCGCTTGGGATGTGTGCTGCGTAGATTGCAAAAGGCGATTAAACGCGTACATAGGCCAGGGGTAGAAAGTCCTATGAACCCTCTGTGTTCTAGAGACTTTGCGTGTGAAGTGAAGAATTGGCGCGTCTCTGATGAGACGTCCTTTTCGGATCACATGCAAATCTGTTTCAGCCTAGCGTTAGATCCGCCGCCGCCGGTCTTCTACCGAGACAGGCGGGCAACAGACTGGCAGCGATTCACGGAGTCGCTGACGAGACGGTGGGGCCGCCCAACAGCTGCTCAGCAGCTTGACTCGGCCGAGTCCATCGAAGGGGAGTTGTCAACGCTGTATCGCCACGTCGGCGCTGCGTTTAGAGAAGCATGTCCAGAGAAGCGGCTGCGCCTTGGGCGTCGGGTCCCCTGGTGGACTCGTCAGCTTGGCGAACTGCGCCGAGAAGCTAGGCGCCTCTGGAGGCGCTACTACGCGTCCAAATCCGCTTTGGACTGGGAGGCATACCGCGCGGTGCAGCGCCAATTCAAGCGCCAACTACGCCAAGCAAAGACCTCTTCATGGAGGGAGTTCTGCTCATCCATTGAGGGAAGTTCTGCAGTTTCGAAGCTGTATATGGTGTTGTCTACGGACAAGCGTGTGCGTCTGGGTATGCTGCGCCTGCCGACAGGCGAGTGCACGGCTGGTAGGGGGGAGGCTCTCTCTCACCTGCTGTCCGTCCACTTTCCTGGCAGCAGCGCAGCAACGGCGCCGGCCAGTCCGGAACCGCTGCCGCAGGCGCGGCCGGACTGGCGCCTGGCCCACCAGATCGTCTCAGAAATGAGGGTGAAATGGGCGATCTCGTCCTTCTCGCCCTTCAAAGCCCCGGGGGAGGATGAGGTGTTCCCTGCCCTCTTGCAGAAGGGGTTGCCCACCCTGCTAGTCAGTCTGTGCAACGTGTTTCGCGCCTCGATCGCTCTGGGCTACATCCCCAGGGCGTGGCGTCGAGTCAGGGTGGTCTTCATCCCAAAGCCCGCCAAAGAAGATTACGCGAATGCAAAGTCGTTCAGGCCAATCAGCCTCTCGTCGTTCCTTCTGAAGGCGCTCGAGAGGCTCGTCGACAGGTTCCTACGGGACACTGTCCTGGCTCGAAGTCCGCTGCACGCGTGTCAGCACGCGTACCAAGCGGGTAAGTCTACTGAGACGGCTCTTAACTCGCTCGTCAGCCGTCTCAGCCAGTCGTTGGAGGCCGGGCAGTTTGCCATGGCGGCCTTCTTTGATATTGAGGGGGCATTTGACAATGCCCCCTTCCAAGCGATCTCACAGGCGTTGCAGGGCCGCGCGGCGCCGCCGGCCCTCGTCACCTGGGTGGAGAGCATGCTCAAGCAGCGCCTGGTCACCGCCACCATGGAGGACTGCTCAAAGGTAGTCAGCGTCCAGCGCGGCTGTCCCCAGGGGGGCGTCCTCTCGCCCCTTCTGTGGTCACTCGTGGTGGATAGTCTTTTGGTGTCACTCGAACGCCAAGGCATTTTCGCTCAGATGTACTCTGACGACGGCGCCATTGTCGTCAGTGGCATGTGTCTCAGCACAATTTGTGCTTTGATACAGCAAGCGTTGCGTTCCACAGACCGCTGGTGCGTGGAGCGAGATTTGGCCATTCAACCGGCCAAGACCGAATTGGTTCTCTTCACGCGGCGACGGAAGCTGCAAGGCCTCCGCCTGCCAAAGCTGGGGAACACTCAGCTACAGCTGTCAAGTCAGGTCAAGTATTTGGGCGTCACGCTCGACGCCAAGCTTACATGGGCGGCGCATGTCTCAAGCAAAGCCGCCAAAGGAGTTCGCGCCTTCTGGCAGGTTAAGAGAGCGGTCGGCTCCAAATGGGGTCTGACTGCCACTGTTGTGCATTGGCTGTACACAGTAGTCGTTCGCCCTATGCTTACCTATGCCGCACTGGTTTGGTGGCCCAGGGTAGAGATTGAAACTGCTCGCATTCAGCTAAGCAAGGTCCAGAGACTGGCGTGCCTCTGCATGACAGGGGCCATGGTGTCGACGCCGACGGCCGCGCTGGAGGTCCTGCTGGGCTTGCCACCGCTGGACGTCGTCGTCAAGGCTTCAGCCATGTCTGCTTGCTACCGACTCAAGCGGACTGGCCAGTGGCGCGGTGCGCGCGGTCCACACTCGCTCATCGAGGGGCAACTACTCGCTGCCGCGCCCGCAGCTGCACTCAGGGCCGACTCTATCGGTCCTGAGTTTAGTTTTGAGATGGACTTTTCCATTAAGGTTCACTCGCGGCAAGAGTGGGCGGCTGGGCGGCCGCCAGAGACGACGATGGCCGCTGTGGCTTGCTACACTGACGGCTCAAGCATTCGTCGCGCTGGCGTCGGCGCCGGCGTGTACATTCCGTCTCTGAACGTGGAGCAATCGATACCGCTTGGTAGAAGTGCAACCGTCTTTCAGGCGGAAGTTTTGGCCATCAGCTACGCTGCCCAGCATCTGGCGGGGCTGGAGGTTGGCGAGGAGGACGTCGCGATTTTCTCTGATAGTCGCGCCGCCCTCCTGGCCATTAGTTCCTGCAAGACGAGCTCTCGTCTTGTACGGGAGTGCAGAAATGCGCTCAACGCTATTCGTGCTCGGAGCATTCAACTGTTCTGGGTTCCAGGACACTCAGGGGTTGCAGGAAACGAACGCGCCGACGCTCTGGCTCGTGCCGGTGTCGTATATACATGTGTCGGTTATATACATGTGTCGGCCGACACATTCATATAGACAACTGATGTATATACGTATACGTATCTATATGTGTCGGTCTATATACATCTGCAGTGCGCGTCAAATTCTCCTGTCATTAATTATGCTGAAACCGGCGTCAGATAACGCCAAGCAACCGATACAATAAACAGACGGTCGACAGCGAATCATGGGCAGTGGCTGCCACTGCTATGTCCAAGTATAACATTTAGTTGGGGGTGACCTTACCTAATTAATGCTACTGCCTAATTAATTAATTAATGATGAACAACAAAAAAGACCTTGTCTTATTATCGTCGCGCGTCGTCTGTCTCTGTTGAGCGTCTCTGTTCCGTCGCGCTCAAATGCAACTGCATGACTGAAATGGGTTCGAGCCGAGCAAGAAAACCTAACAACCTGCGGCTCGGCTGCCTTCCGTTCCACGTTCACCTCACCTTATCATGACCACAAGCATACACACAGTTTCTGCGTCACAGATCTTGCGTCGCTCAGTCAGTAGGTTCAGCTTGTGTAGCTACGCTAGCTAGCTACCTATGTACGTAGCCTTGTGAAAGTCAACTGCTACGAAGCGACCGTGTATACGTAGGGGGAAGGGGGGAGAGGCTGGCAAACCAGTGTAGATTACTCTTTTGGCCCTTTTGACGCAGTCAGTTAGATTACAATCTGTGGCTATTCTGTCCTTGTGGACCGCAGGAAGTTTAGAACTGGCGACCTACACATGTATATAGAACCGACACATGTATATACGTATACGTATCTAGATCAGTTGTCTATATAGATGTGTCGGCCGACACATGTATATAGCCGACACATGTATATACGTCACCGGATCGCTGACGCCGTTTGTAGGTCCGGAGCCGGCGCTCGCCGTCAGTCCGGCCTTAGTCCATCAGCAACTCGACGCCTGGAGACGCAGAGAGCACCGCCTCCGCTGGGATGCTCTCCAGTCTTGCCGACAGGCCAAGGAACTGATCGCGGGCCCGTCAAAGGACCTGTCCAGGAGAGTTCTCAAGCTGCCGCGTGCAGTGGCACGTGTAGTGTGCGGTGTGCTTTCAGGCCACTATCTCAATGCGCACTTTCGGCGCATCGGCCTCGCCGACAGCCAAGTGTGTCTCAAGTGCGGGGTGGAGGACGAAACGTGTCTTCACTTCCTAGGGCAGTGCGACGCCCTCGCGGTGTTGCGCCTCAGACTGTGGGGAATGGCGTACGCCACTCCCCAGCAGATTCGAGAGCTCTCTCTAAAAGATGTCCTGGGGCTGTGCCATGCCTCTGGACGCTTCGAGGAGCTCTAAGAGTGAACGTTGCTTTTGGGGTATTCTAAATGGGCCTTTCAAAGGCTTCCTAGAGTCGCCCCCAAACCAACAACAACAACATGGGGGGGGGGTAACCAGTGAATAGCCACTTTCAGCGATTTGCCGGTAAAATTAAAACAAAATACGCTGCAGTGGTTCTATCGGATCGGACAGTTCAATGCACAACCCCCAAATGGAACCCCCACCCAAAAAAAAAAACAAGAAACACTCGGGGATCATGACCGCGCAGTTCTTCGTGTCTACGGCATTGGATTGAGCAGTGACTCAAATATACCCAATGCAAATGCTCAAATGGCGATGCATGACAACTTTGCATGTACGTAACGTACCGCCCAAGATTCCAAAAGTGATGTACAGCAGTTCCAGACTGCGCACCCAGACGATGCTCAGAATGAAACCGACAAAAGCTAGCACCGTGCCAGCGACAACGACCGGTCGGCATCCAAAGGAATTGGTTAACGCGCTGACCAAGGGACCTGAATAGAACGTTTAGACAGTGTTCAGTGTTGTTGGCGATAGCCTCAGTCATTGTTACAGTGGGTATGTGTACATTGTAAGTACCGCGTTGCAAGTTTTCTAACTTTCGAGTGTGTAGTGGTATTCTGCCATTGGTTGTGCATCTGACTTGGCACTGTATGGAGTGCAGCAAAGAACGGCTTGCATTCTAGTGCTCTGTGCGTACATACAGTGTACACGAAAATGCAAAGTACCGGTATGCACTGTTGCATTGTACATGTGATATACATAACTTAACTTAGTAGGATAAGTATTCGTCATCGTGTTTACACATTTGCATAACATGTTGGTCTGTCGTTGAAGTTTACATTTCAGCGTTGTAACGTTAGTGGTACAATGCACCGCCAAATTGTCGGGAGTAATAGTGAGTGGGCGACGTGTAGTGTTGAGAATCGTACGGCATGCCGTACCCGTGGTCAGATAGCAGCCGGAGAGCAGGGAGACGGCGAACGCGGCGGAGCTGCTGGAGGCGTCGAACTCTTGCTCCCAGAGCGGCTGGAAACCGGAGCCGGCCGTGAAGATGACGCCGTCGACGATGACGTTGGCCACGAACGAGCCCAGCACCACCATCCAGCCCCAGCCGCCGTCCGGGGGCGCCAGCACCACCGCCTCCTCCTCCAACTCGGGGCCCACCAGCTCCATCGTCGCCTCCGGGGACGCGGACGTGGCGCGCGGCCCGCCGTTGGCCGCCCCTGCCGGCGCCAGGGCGCCCTTCGAGCCGGCGCCGCCTCGCGCCGTGTCGGCCATCACTGGAGCCTCAGCATGTCCGTGCCGCGGCGCCTCTGAAACGGGCGCGCTCTCCTCGGCGACTGGCATTGGCACACGTGGACGAGAGAGGCGCCTACGCACGACGCTCTCCTCGCGGCCGCCGCTCGCCCGTTGGCAGTTGTTGTAGTTTTCCGTAGCATGCGCGCGGAGCAAGGCGCTGTTTAAACAAAAGATGCCACGGAGAAGCAAGCGCGCGCAGACAACAAGCTTTGCAGCGTCTGGCTGCTCAGCAAAGTGCTGGCTGGCTAGCTGACTGACTGACTGGCGGCAAAGGGCCGTAAAGGCGTCGTTCAGCAGCAGGGGCCTGGCGCGTCGACGCCGTCGCCGCCACGCGACGATAGTGGGACAAGCAGATCCACCCGCCACTCCAATAGTCTCGAGTTTATGACGCATTAGGCCGTCTCGGCCGAGAGAAGTGCAAACAAGCACGCCCGCTTATTCTCGCCGACTCGGCTGCGCGCGCCGCTCTCGCTCGCAGTCGAGGGACCGCCGTGCAAGTGAAGTGAGTGAGCCCAGAGGGACGAGGAGAGGAGAGGACGCTCCGTCGACTCGGCGCACTTCCCGGGAGAGAGAGAGAGAGAGGCTTTTAGCGCAAGAAGACCGCTTTCTTTCTCAAAGGACGCCGACGCGCACCGTCAAGACCGATTAGTGACGGACGGCGCGACGCCGTCGCCGCGCCCGCTGCAGCAGCATGAGCCGAGTACTGGCCGCGTCGGTGTTTCGATGTCTTAACGGACTGCTGACTGACTCGATTTGCATACTCGGCGGGACGGGCGGTGAATGTTGCGAGCAGCAGCGCCGGCTGCGAGTCGACCGCCCGGTGGCATTTAGCGACTTGTTTACCGGCCTACGCGCGTGATTACAACAAGCGCGAGCGCAGACAGACACCTCGGAATCGACAACCGCAGCACTCGCGGAATCGGAACGCATATCGCGCGCGTGTCGAACGCATCGAGTGGCCGCAGTGGCCGCAAATTTATTCACACACGGCGCCCAGATATCTGGACGATTCCGTCCCACCGCTTTATGACGGTGCTGGTGGGGCGGTGGGGGCGGGCAGGGGGGGGGGGGTTTGAGCCGGTCGGCTGGTTGTGATGGGCGGCTCGGCGAGGGTGCGTCGAGGCGAGTCGCCGAAGCAAGCGGCCGCTCTGGAACAGCTGACGGCCCCGCAGCCAACAGCTAGCATGTAGCTCGCTAGCTAGGCGCTATAGCCGGCGGCGCGGCTCTCTCTGCGCAATAACGGCAATCCTACATTCGCAGCAGACCGGCGGGCACAGAATAGAACAGCGCCCTAGCTAAAGTGAACAACTTAAGCCCGATTTACAGCCGCCGGATAGTCCGCCGGACTATCCGCCGGACCCGCTCGCGGACCCGGTCTTTCGATTTACAGCCGCCGGATAGTCCGCCGGACTATCCGCCGGACTCGAGTTGACCAACTTTCAATAAAGTCCGCGGACTAGTCCGCGGTCTTTTTTTGAATCTGGCGGAAACGCCTTCCGAGTACAGATATTGCGCAAGTTTTGGTACTTGGAAGTTTCTTAAAGCGCACTTGGAAGTTTCTGACAGCGCACTTGGAAGTTTCTTGCCGCTGCTGCCGGGCGGGAGAGCTAGAATTGAACGTAATTTTTGTTCTTCTTTCATAATTGTGCTTTCGCTGAGCTCTGAATTGGCGCTGTTGAGCTGGCCGGTCGTCGCGCCGACGCTTGTTTCGAATTGTTTTCTACCGTACCGACAAAAGTACCCGTTCAAAAGAGGGTGTAGACGCGCATTTCTAAAAAAAGACCGCCGGATAGTCCGGCAGCTGTAAACGCGCCTTTTGACCGACGGACTCCGTGTCCGAGTCCGGGGCCGGGTCCGAGTCCGTGACCGGGTCCGGGTCCGGCGGCTGTAAATCGGCCTTTACTGTCTGCTGCCCATTGCGACTAACGCCCATTCTTAGCCGACCATTCACGTTTAAGAAACAATAGCGTTGCATGTGAAAATGTCGTGCCTGATTTGCTCGGTGGGGTGGACGTGTTTTCGATCAATAAATACCACGATTATTCAGAGGAGTACGGTACATATTCAGTACGATTTTCCGCGCGTGAAGGAATCCGTTTGTAGCTACCGATCGTCGAATGTAGAAGATGCAGCGATAAACTGTGTGGAGAGTACACAAACTGATGCGCTCAGTGACATGCGTAGCATCGAGGAACAGAATGCGGCCTCAATCCCTGTAACGTGCTCTCTGTAGGCTTTTGCGGTATAATATCAGGCACGTCAAGTGCACGTAAACAAACGAACGCACGCGCACGTGAGCGCAACAGTTGGTGAAATGACAAGATCAACTCCGCTGATGGTCGGTCGGGTTGGATCCGTGGGGTAAAATTGGGTAAAGGATTTCGTGTCTTCGATTATCACTTGTCCGTCAGTCGTGTTTGGCATCGAAAGTTGTAGGCTCGCTTGGTGAACACATACTTGGTAGTAGTACCTAGTAACTGTGACTTGATCGATCCGCCTCACTGACCTACCGGTGTAATTAGTTTCTTCAGAGCGTCTGTCTTTCTTACAGGCTGGTGAAGTGAAACTGATAGGCCGATAGTTGGCTTGCAACACCCTTGTCGGACCTCATGTTCTTGAAGATGAGTACAACTTTGCCTGTTTTTCGTCCGCAGGTAATGAATGAGCATGTTCCTAGTGAGAGCTGCGTAATTACGGAAAGTGGAAACGCAAGGCGCTTGTAGAGACTGTGCTAGCATTGGGTGCTCTGTAGCGCAACCGATTGCTTGCACCACTTGTGTGCCGCTCCCAATTGTACGCGCTCTCGTACATAACGCAAAAGATAGACTCACAAAGTGTATGCCACCGACAAAGTCTCAATCGTCGTAACAAAGGGCGACACAGACGACGCGGGCCGCGCACCGGTGGCTGAGAGGGACCCCAAAAGCGTCGTCTTGCTCCTCCTACCTCGGTTCGAAAACGCGATCGATCTAAAATCCTAATGGGGAAGGTCAAAAGGAGGGCTGCCTAGTTTTTACTGGGGGGGGGGGAGAGATCGCGTGGAAATTGAGCGACGGACGACAATCTCACGTACTCGGACAGCACGCACAGCAGCACAAAAGACGACACACACACACCACCACCACTATAGCAACCGAGTCACAGAGTGAAGAGGGCACAGAGTGCGGGGGGTGCACAAACGCGGTCACACAAACAGCGGTTCCGAAAAAGAAGAGAAGGACGGGGTTGGGCGGGTGCAAGCTCGCCAGCTAGCTAGTAGGACAAGTTGCCGCCTACGGCGAGGGCGCCGACCGTCGTGGAGGAAGCGAAGCCGACGGTCTCGGCGCAAGCCGGCCGCTCCCCCGTTGCCGGCGCCGGCTGCTGCCTCGGCGTCAGCAGCGACACGTACGCCCAGAGCAGATCCTGTGCCGTCGTGGGTGTTGTGAGGATCGACAGCGGCAGCGACACCGCACCATGTCCAGCATGAAGACGGCCCGTACGGCGGCTAGAAGGCGACGCGCCAGCGCCTCGTCCGCCAGCAGGGAGACGGCCGCGACGAGGCCGATGCAGGCGTGCAGCGAGGGCAGAAGGTGTGCCGTCTGCGGCTCTGCAACGCCCACACAGCTCGGCGTCGGCACCGAAGACGAGCAAGCGCGCAGCACCGGCGACGATTCGAGGAAGAAATTGATCGGCGGCCGCGCGGAGACGGCCGGCGTTCGTCGCCTGGTCGGAGGAGGGCAGACGGAGGAGGATGTGCTCGACAAAGTCGCATGCCGTCACGGCCGACACGTGCCATTTGAGGCGGGACAACAGTAGCAGCTCCCAGCTCTGCAGACGCACGCGGACACGCACGTCACGGCGCGATTCACGAAGGAGAGAGCGCACGAGCAAGAGGCCGACGGCGACGCTGTCGGCGGTAAAGTGCGCCAGTCGACTGACGGTGAAGGGCCGACTGAGGCGGACCTTGCCGGCGACCAGGAGGGCGGCGCAGGCGGCCGCCTGCAGTTGCGTCGCGTACACGCTCTCCGAGGCGAGGAAGCGGTCGAGCAGCGACACCGACAGACAGAGCGTGTCCGCCCCAGCGCCCTCGTCGCGGCACACCTACACGCAAGCACGCGCACGCGACTCGGGGCGGGACCACCAGCGCCCGAGGAGGGGACACCGACGTCGCTCATCCACTCGACTGTCTTCTGGCGCATCCAGGGCTCCACGTTCGCCTGCCGGTCCCCCTGCAGTCGGCGTCCCAGGAGCAGCGGGGCGAAGTGGCGCTCCTCGTCCTCGAGCAGCGAGCGTAGCACGCGCGCGTCCGTCGCCGAAGCCGAGGTGGCGGCGGGGACGCAGGGCCGGCGTTTCTGCGCGGTCGTCCAGTTGAGGCTGTTCTCGAGCTGACGCGCCAACGCCGCCGCCGACTGCGCGCCCATGTCCACCAGCAGCCAGCCCGTCCTCGCCGTCGTCGCCGCCGCAGCCGTCATCGACAACTACCCAGACGCATTCGCAACCACCCACGCACCGTCACGAAACCGAACAAACACTTGCACATTTTGCTTGGCGGCCCGCGCGGTGTCTCTGGTGCAAGCCCCGACGCAGGCGTTCGCGGCCGCCATATGCCTCGCTAGCTAGTGTACACAAGAACGGGGAAAGGCGAAGCGATACTTTACAGATTTTTCCCCGAAAAGAAGTCAGAATTGAGCAAATTTTGCTTTCTGACGCAGGAAACGAAGGTAAAACCAATTTTGAGATCATCTACGGATGAAACGTTTTAAATAAGCGCTTTATGCACGTTTCTGTAGAGTTTTAACATTTGGAGAAAATATTTGCATATTTCTCGTCGGTCGCAACAGAAGAGACGGTGCAAGGCTTACACCGTAAGCGATTTTTTTAAATTCTAATATTTACATCTATTCACCTCCAGTTTAGTTGATTGCTCTGTTTGATACGATAGTTTTTTTAACTTGGATTACGACTAAGTAGAGTTGGCGAATTTAGTCTTAGGGCGTCACGTGTAAAACTTTTATTTTGAAAAATTTCTTTCTACGGCTGTTGCTGATACACAAGACGAGGAGGACACGGATACAACGCCAGGAAGAACGATGACGGACAAGGCAGCGATGCGCGTACGGATTTTGCCCTCTTTATTTCAATATTGCGTATTTTATGTTTTCCCAAATTCTCTCGTTTCAATTCCGTTCAGGCGATGCTGAACAAGAGCCGCAGTATAGGGCGCGTGCCGAAGAGCGTTACCGTGGACGGCATTTCCAGCGCCTCGGCGGATCTGCACTCGGCTCCCGCGTACGCGGTTGGTTATTTAGTTTTTTTCATACGGAAAAGCGGCGTTGTGATTGTGGGGTGCGTTTCGTTTCGTAGGAGGGGAATGCGCTGTGCGACGAGTCGTTGAGCGACCCCGAGCTCGAGGCCGAGCGCGAATACTGGAAGGAGCGTCTGCTCAAGGGCGAACTGCCCGTCGCGCCACCGCCCGCCCACGCCGACGGCGCCAAGGGCGGACGCACCAGGGCCAAGAGCCACAGTGGTGGGATTTAGAACCCCTGCCCCCCGCCCCTCTCCCCAGGCTTGTGCTTTCTCTCGTTCAGACGCGCAGACGCTGTCGGCAGCGGCCGGCGCGACCACCTCCAAGAAGTCGGCAGCCGCTCGCAAGCGGACCGGTGCGCTCTCTTTGATGGTATCTGGCGCGGAGGGTTGGAATGGCGTGCGTGCGTGCTTGCAGGCGGCGGAGGCGGCGGCGTGGGCGGGGGAAAGCTGCACGTGGGCAGCGCCCAAGAGGTCTACGAGGCCGAGGAATTCCTCGACGACGGAGACCCCAATTACGACTCGGACGCGCAACAGGTCGGCCGGCGATGACTAGGCAGAGGTGCACCTGTCACTGGGGTGCGTCCTATAGAGAGAGCGAAAGTCGACCAAAAAGTACCCATATTGCGTTACAGGTACATACAGGTTTTTTTTCAATCAATTGACCAAAAGTGAGCGATCTTTCCTCGCCAGTCCACGGACCGGGTCGCAAAGGCGCTGTGACCCCGAGCCCCAGATGCAATACCCGGTTACAGGTATGTAGGTAGGGTTGTGGGTGCGTAAAGCAACTAGCCGACTTTTAGGAAGCGGGGAATTTACCCTCACTCCCCCTCCTCCCCTCTAACTTCGATCAGTGTTTACACCTGGTCCGTCGCCCGTCTCGCCCCGACACGACCAGTTATAGGCGGACGTGACCTTCGAGGAACTGACGCCGCCCTTCAGTCGGTCGGCGGTGGAGGAGGCGCTCAAAGGTCCCCTGCTCGAGTTGTTCGAAAATGGCGACGTCCGTGACACCGTCGTGAGTCCAATCCCCCCCCCCCCCCTCCACAGGTCCCTGCCTTTCCACAGAGATCGTCAACCACCTTCAGAATTCGATCGTGGAGCTGAATCTCGTCTCGAGCGATCAGACGCGCTCGGCCGCCGTCGTCGCCTGCGTGGTCCGCTCCTTCGACCGCGGACCTACGGGTAAGGGGGGGGGGGAGAGACAGCGGCTGGTTGGCTCTCGAAGACTGTGCTTTGAGTTTAGAGCGCGAACTGGTCAGCGAGCTGCTCGCCGAGATGGTGTCGCGTCGGCTCTGGACGCAGACAGACGTGCGTTGCGTGGCAAATCCTCCCCACCCTGCTATAGACAGTGCTTATTTACCTGATTCACACAGGTGTTCGTGGCGTTCGCGCAGCTGCTGGGCGAGGAGCTGCTGGTGGACTTGTCGCTCGACTACCCCATGGCTCCCTCGCTGCTCGGCAAGTACATGGCGAGGGCGGTGGCCGATCTCGCCTTGCCCAAGGAAGCGCTCGACCGCCTCAAAGGACCTGACCATCCGCTCGCCAGGTGGGGCGTCCTGGACTCGGTTCGACTCTTGATTGACCCACCCACCCACTCCACTAACGAGAATCTCCCTGTCAATGGATCTTCTCGCGCTGTCGCTGTCTTGGATTGCAGATGGCGTTCTTCCGAATGTCTTTGGCTCGTGGCTAGTGTCCCTAGACGGGAAGATGTCATGGAGATGGGTGTATGCTGCATGGATGGGCCATTGAGTGTTGGCCCTAATCCTACAATCGCTTGGATTGGATTACCTGTTTGGATGTTGTCATACATCAGCGTGCCCCGTGGTTGCCAGGAAGGCGGTGGAGGAGTCTCGCGCTCTGCTGCGCCAGCCGCATCACCGTCTGCACGGCGTGTGGGGCGCGGCGGCGGGGGCGCTGAAGGCGGTGCGGTCGGTGTCGCGCGAGATGCAGCTCATCGCCAAGGAGTTCCTCTACTCGGGGGACGCCCCAGAAGCGCGCCGCTGCCTCCTAGAACTACAGGCGCCCCACTTCCACCACGAGTTCGTCTATCAGGTGAGGAGGAGGCGGGGGACACTGAAGGCATCATACCTGTAATCGAGTCTGGCCGGGGGGGAACCTGGTGGTAAATGGGCGGGATTCTAGGTGAGATTGTTGGCGTAAATAGGTACTTTTTGATCAGAATGGGTCTAAATAGCGCTCTGGCTCTTTCACCGTCCTATAACACTGGAGCGTACTAAAAATACCAACATTTACTCACTTTTCTCGTTGCAGATAGACATGTTGAAACCATGGGCGATTCTATGCCTCCCCCCCCTCTTCCAGTTACAGGTATGAGTGGGTGGATGTCTAAACGCAGTGCCTGAACTCTGAACGCCGTCGTCTGGCCGCAGACGAGCCTGCTGTCGCTGGAGTCGATGGACGAGCGGGTGATGGAGGCGCTGTGCGGCCTCCTGTCGGCGTTGTCCCGGTTCGGGGCGCTCTCTGCGGACGCGTTCGAGGCGGCCTTCCGTCGGCTGTACGCGGCCCTGGACGATCTGGTGCTCGACTTGCCGCCCGCCTTCACGCTCGCCGAGAGATGGGCGGCCCAGTGCGCGAGCGCCAATCTCATCAGCCCCGCGCTCGCCAGCGCCGTCCCGCACAGGTGGGAATACGTCAGTACGCATCGTACCCTGTGTGTGATTGGCTTTTGAATATTGCGGTCAGAACACACATTTTCGGGCGGGCCTAAGAATTCTGAGAAGGGCGCGCATGGGAGGAAACATATGTACTTTTTTTTTGTAAAAAAATTGCTGACGATGTACACTGTTAACATATGCGGCAGGTGCTTTGCGGTCCAACTGCACTGTGAATCGCCAAATGTGGGTACTTTTCGACCGATTTTTGCTCAACAACACGATACAAAACGTTTTTGTTGTAGTAGGCGGGAGAAAGTTCCCAACAATTCAGATCTTGAGGTGGCGTGGGTGTAACCTTTGCCGGGTACAGCGGGATTTTTGTTCCGTTTGATTCTTGTTTGAAAAAGAGGATTTCTGTAGAGGCCGTCGTCGCTTCATAAGCGAGGGTCGCGGCGGCAAGCTGACTGTGGTCGACACTCCGCCTCGAGCGTAAACGATGCAACCTCTCTGGTCTGGTCACACAGGCAGGAAAGCGGCTTTCTGATTGGGGAGACACTACGAGTTACAGTATAGCACTTTGTTGCAACAGCGTTTCGTTTTTTTTTGTGGGATGCAGATTTTTCTCGTGACGTATTGTTCGGTCTAGTTGTCCTACAGCGCAGCGGGCGCGAACTGTACAAGCGGGTATGGCCGTTTATTTACGTTGTTAGCGACGCTTCTACCCCTTCCACCCATGTCCTAGCTGCCTAGTTGTGGTGTAAGCTGCCAAGCTGAGCGGGTGGATTGGTCAGGCGATAGCCGTCCACTATGGGAAGGTGTCCCACACAGCGGGCGGTATCTAGGAAGTTATCCCACTCTGGAAGTTATCCCACAGCTAGACGGAAAGTATCCCACAGATCTCCGACGCAGATAGTAAGAACCGCTCGCCCCCCCCCCCCTGCGCAACGCACGTACCGTATGTTGCGATTGCAAGCTGCGTATAGCACTGCGAATGACGTACACATGGCATGCACACACGAAACATGCGTCACAAATGGGGGGCGGCAGCTACTGAATTGGACGCGTCCGCTCGTTCGTCCCATCAGTCGGCGCATTTCGGTTGTTACGCCATGTCGGAGTTCCCGTTAGCCGAATTTGGCGTGACGAAATATGGAAATCGTCTCCTCGTTGTCCGTCAACCAGACGGGCGCGCAGTGCACGAGTACTGCAGAAACTGAGCCGCGACTTGTACTCATTGTACGAGTGCCAGCGTTGCGCGAGAAGACAGAGGCAGGAGCAAGTCAAGGACAAGATCCCCAGCTTGAAAGTTGGCACCGACAGTCGCTTCCTCTCCGACCCCCAGAACCCTGCGAACTTCTGTGAGCCCATCCCGGTCGCTCAGTCCGATGTCGTCCAGTCGGACCGCGACGTGATCCAGCGGGAGATCGCGCGCGCGCAGCTGTCTGCACGGGGCTTCGTCGGGTCATATGAGAAGCGTCGTCGAGTCTACCAAATGGCCTACCGCGCCAAGTACCCCCTGATCAAGGACCTGGCGAAAGTGCCGCCGCATCTGCAGCTGACAATGACTGGTCGGACCACCACCGACCCCACGGACCCTCAGCGTGGGGAGCGGCTGCTGTTCTACATTTCACCGCAACTTTGCGAACTTGGGTTGGCTGCTCCAGCCGACCTCCAGACGCTTCACCAGTCTCCGCCTTAACTGCACACATGTCGGGCAAGGACATCAACGCCTACGGGCGGGTCTTCAGCGTGCTCAGATGTAACTAGGCATGTTGCTCAGATGTGCGCGTTTCATTTTGCGAAGGACGTCCAACAGCGGACAAGTGGACAAGTGAACTTTGCCTTAGTCGTGCGCTACATGTGTGCCCCTCGTTGGACGATTAATCCGTTGGACAAGTTGACTTTGCCTTAACTGCACACACACACACACACACCCGCTGCGCCGAAAAGACACGCATATACGCACTGCACACATGTACCTACCCCGCTGCCCCGCGGTGTGGTACAACTTCCATCGCGTGTGGGATACTTTCCGTGCCCTGCGGGACTCCATCTCCGCTATCTATGTGGGACAACTTCCCCTGTGGGATACCTTCGCCCAATCATAGCCGTCAGGCTAAGTGAGAACAGCACACACAACTGAATGGATCCCGCTGAGTGATACGTTTTTTGTGGAGCCGTGTACATTGTTATTTGAGTAGGGTTTTGATTGAACCGGTTTGTTAGGGGTTGTTTTGGTTTCGTCGTCTTTTGGCTAGAAAAGAACACTGTTCTTCTCTTGGCATTGTTGAACAGGACGTACGTACTGTCTACCCTACGTTGTACGCGTTGTTCGAAGCGTGCAAAGGATGGACGCAGAATTGCCAACGATGACCATGAATCCTGTCAAGAATTTCCGTAGCGCGTGTTCGAAAATCGTGGCCATTGGCAGGAATTATAGGTGTGCACCGGGTCTTTCGAAAATTACAATTTCAATTTCGGTTTTCGTCTGTTCAGGGCTCACAACGTTGAGATGGGTTACGCTTCGGACGCGAAACCGTTCGTCTTCATGAAGCCCAACACCGCTCTGATAGCGCCTCCGGGGCCCATTGTGGTTAGCAGCATCTCACGGCTCACGCCACTAATTTGTTCACTAATTAGTAAAGCCTGTGTCGTCGCCAATTTGGTGTTTTTCCGTTGTAGCTCTTCCTTTATTTGGAAAAGCCATGGTATCTGCTGTACTACTGCCGCGGGATGTGTCCAATCCCTGTCCGTCGTCAATTCGTTCTAGCGTGTGCAACGTTCAGATACCGGTGGGTTGCAAGCGCCTCGAGCACGAGGTCGAATTAGGTCTGGTGATAGGCAAGGAGGCGCGACGCGTGCCCAAGGAGCGCGCATGGGCACACGTGGGCGGATTCCTGCTCGCCCTCGACCTGACGGCCAGAGACTGGCAGGTATAAATAGCCACGCCACATCTGTGGGGGGTGCAGTCTGATGTGACCCCCCCCCACCTGAGAGAATTCAGTGTTTTTTCTTACGCGCTTTTCAGTGTTGCGCGACTGACTACAAAACAGCTGAATATGCTATTAAGGAAAAATTTGCAGGCGCCTGCAAAAAAGGTGAATATGTGACGCTCTTTTGTTGGAGCCCAGTTGGAAAAAGAGGGGTATCAATTAAGGCATGCCTCATTTATGTATAGCCACTTATGCTTTGCAGCTGATCAACTTCAGTTTGAACAAACCGTGTATAAAAACCGAACCAAACGCAGCAACACGTCACATATTCGGCATTTTTTTGTGTTCGCGCGCATGGAAAGGAGCAGTGGCAATTATAGGACCTAACTGGACTGGAACACCCTGCATTCACATATGCCGCATGACTAAACGCCACGTGGTTGCGAGACAGGCAGGAAGGAACCCAGGGTCTTGCACATGGACCACTATGCAGACGTACGCACGCACGCACGCAAGCACGCACGCACGCACGCAAACACGTTGCATAGGAGCAGTGCGTTATTGGGTGAAATGCCAAAAAGGGAATGACGAATGGAGCCAGTACAGCCAGCCAGCCAGTATGTATATACCTACACATCACTAACTGAACTGTAGTGGCAATCCACATCTCACAAATGTTAGCAAGGTGCCGATTATTTATGTAGGAACTTTGGCTGTGCCAAGTCGATGGTAATGACCAGAGATAGATGAGATGTGAAAGGCGTTGCGTTTTGGGTGAGTGAGATGGCTCACACAAAAAAATGCCGAATATGTGACGTGTTGCTGCGTTTGGTTCGGTTTTTATACACGGTTTGTTCAAACTGAAGTTGATCAGCTGCAAAGCATAAGTGGCTATACATAAATGAGGCATGCCTTAATTGATACCCCTCTTTTTCAAACTGGGCTCCAACAAAAGAGCGTCACATATTCACCTTTTTTGCAGGCGCCTGCAAATTTTTCCTTAATACAGTGTTTTTTCGTAAGACAAACATCGATGCGTAAAACCTATACAGGCACACGCACGCACGCATGCAGGCATGCACGTACACATGCATGCACGTACGCACGCACGCATGCATGACATATGTAGCATGTTCGGTAGAATCCCTCGAGTGCAGTAGGAGACACTCATCATATAGAATGTGAGCATGTGGATTAAAAATAGGTAAACATGTATTTTTCATTGACCAAAGTTGAGCACAACTAATTGTCACGCAAATGATACAAAGCAGGATAACCTATCAGCAAATGGCACAGCATGCAGAGAAACTACAAACAGAAGCCACTGCGGATAATTGTGTGTGTGTGCGTGCGTGCGTGCGTTCGTGCGTGCCTGTGAAGTTGTGCTATATTGCTTCATCGTAGCATAGTGATGTAAAGAATCAAAATGATCGCTATAACTAGGTGGTCAACTTTTGTGTTTTAGCCGAAGTGATGCGACGTACCCACATCGAGTTTTTTTGTGAGGCAGCCCATTTGTGTGCGTGCGTGCGTGCAGATCTGCAGCGCCATATTGGTGCGTCGGAGCTTATTGGTGTAAGGATTCAAAATGATCTACACGTGGAGGCGGTCATCTTTTGTGTTTTAGCCAAAGTGATCCGAGCTACCAATATCGATATTTATCGATTATCTCGGAAGTGAAAATATTTTGGTGCGTCGGAGCGTGTTGGCTCCAAGGAATGAAATGTTCAACATCAAAGGGCCATCAACTTTAGTATTGATGTTTAGGCCATCCGACCTAACCACACCGAAATATCGCCAATTCTCGTTATCGGTATAATGGTGGGAGGCATTTTGGTGCATCCAATTTGGTCCACTTGCTGAAACTGGTCAAGATCACGTCTGGGTGATCAACTTCCCCCATTATAGCGAAGCTCTGCGATGCACCGTTAAAGAGCCTATAGGGCACGGAACTTTCGGCTGAAATTTTAATTGCTAATATCTCATTATCAGTGATGAAGTTTTAGGTTCAGTGACTTGGCATAGACTTCCCATAAGAAACTGTTCAAGGAAATCAAAACAAAATTGGGGGTTAATTGGGCACTTTTTCGAGATTTACTCTTGGTGGAAACCACCCCAAAAAACGACTATGTCCAAAAAAAACGCATAAAATCGGCGCTATCTCGAACTTGGTAGGACGCAGAGACGATTCCTTTGATAAAGCAAAATTGCCATCATGGTTCGCTTACACATGCCAAGTTTCATTCCAATTGCCCACGGCACTAGCGAGTGGCGCTCCAAAAACTGGGAGGAGAACACGAAAAAAAAGACACTTTTTGGGAACATTTTCGGGCGTACCCCCTTAACGCGCAGCAATACTGCAACGCGCTGTGGCACGTACGGTCCCCCGATGAGTGCGCTTCTTTTGACCCATAACGCGCCGAAATCGGTTCAGCCAATCAAAAGTTATAGGCGATCAAAAATCCGAATTCTCGCGCGTGCAAGTCGTCACATATTAGGGTTGTACGCTGACGCGTACACCCTGATTTAGACGTCTGGAATTGTTGATTAAAAAGCACCTATTTAGAGGTTAGACGTTATTTGGGTGCACGAAATTTCCATGCTGGACAACTACCCCCCCCCCCCCACTTTCGGGTTCCCGTTTCCAGTTATGAGCAGAGAACACTGCGTCTGCGTGATGGAAAGGAGAGGATGAGACTATACATTGAGGCTGAGGCGAAGGCTTCCGGCCACCCGTGGCTGTTCGCGAAGGGCTTCGACGGCTCCTGTCCTGCGTCGGAGCCGCTGGCGAGCAGTGGGCAGCCTTTGGCGCCGTTGCGCCTCTGGTGCGCCGTCAACGGGGAGCTGCGCCAGGACGGACGCACCTCCGACATGCTCATGGACGTGCCGAGCCTCATCGAGTTCGTCAGCCGCACCGTGACGCTCCGGCCGGGCGACCTGCTGCTGACGGGCACGCCCGAGGGCGTGGGCCCGCTCAAGGAGGGAGACAGCGTCGAGTGCGGCCTCGACGCTGAGGCAGAGCTGGTCAGGATGAGCTTTAGAGTGGAACAGGAGAACTGACTGCGAATGGACAGGAGAAGACGGCTAACGAATGGCGATTGCCCACTTGACAGATTGACACTGCGAGCGTGAGATTGTGAAAAAATTGCGGGATCCGAATGGAAATTGCCAATTTCTCAAGTTAGGGTGCGACGTGCGATTGACTTGGTTCAATTCCAATCTGTTTTTCCGTTTGGCAGAGCCGATGTTGACTGCTCCACGAAATTGCCATGGACCGCAGCTGCTGAGCGACGACGTTTGTGAGTAATGTTTTATGCTCGCCGCTCGTATGAAAATGAAGTCTAGGGTGGGGGGGGGGGGGCGCGAGCGCCGCTCATTACTATCTCGGCCTCGCTTCACTGACGCGCGAGTAATTCGAGCATTAACCGATGGTGCCCCTTGCCCTGAGTACGCGCCAGTGTCGGACCGCCTGTATATCACTTGCCGTCCACGTTCACTCCTTGATGAAGCAAGTAATGCTAACATGTCGGTTACGTGGTGTCGTCAGTCAACAACCAGTTGCGTATACCATTGAGAAGCGAAGAATCGAGTCGTTGCATTGATCCATCCACAATAGAAGATGAGATACGCGTGGTGCGAGTCGGCTGCCGCGCCGGAATGCGACGTGTCGCGTCTGCCTTCGAGTCTTGCGACGACCGCTAGAAGAAATCAGTCGTTCGGATTTGGCCTGCCGCCCGGAGAGCCGGGTGTCGACTGGCCCGCGCGCATCGTCGGCGGCGTCTGGCCGCCTTACGTCTACCCTTGCGGAGAAGAGTGGCCTCAGGGCCGTGTGCGAACCGAGAATTGAGAATCTTTTTAATTTTTTAACGATAGCTTTGCAGTTTTTTCCTGATTTTTTTTTGCCGTCAACTGCAAAGCGGGATTTGGCTAACGTACATGTACACGGATGAAAGGTACCGATAAACCGAAATGGACGGTCTGCAACAGCCCCCAACGGTCAACTTTGCAAAGTGTCCGTATCCCGGGTTTTGCGTCGAGATTCTTCATTACGCGATGACTGGTGCGTCCCCATGAAGCCAAATGCGACCGTAACGCTTGCCTGGCGCGCGACCGAACCCGCTTTACGTTCAGCGGCCAATCTCTCCTACGAAATTATTCCATTCTCGAAGCTAAGCGAGTTCCACGGAAACAGCTGGGGTGAGATCATCGGCTCGACCAACGGCACCGAGCCGCTGCCGGTTTTTGGCGGCATTTTGGGCATGATCACGAACGGGACGATCGAGGCGGCGCTGGCCGCCTACGGCCTGTCCGAGATCCGCGCGAAGGTCATGGACTACTCGTGAGCCGGCCGCAGTCAGTCGCGCACGCGGGCTAGCGCGATATACTGACTCGCTCGCTGCAGCTACCCCATCTACGGGGAGACGCTCAAGATGGGCTACATCATGCGGCGTCCCAAGGGAGGAGGCGTCGATGTCTCGTCTGCCGACCTCCTGCACCGCATGTTCCACCCGGGAGTGTGGCTCTCCTTCGCCGGCGTCATGCTCGTCGTCGCCCTGGTCCTCTTCCTGTCCCAGCGACTCCACCGTTCGACCGTCCTCAGCGCAGCCGCGGAGAAGCGGAGACGACAAGCGGCGGCGCCCGACGAGGACGACGCCTGCTACAAGCAGCCCACGCTCAGCGAGACCTCTTGGAGAGTCGCCTCATTGGTTTGTCATTGTCTGAAAAGCGGTCTTAGTCCCAACAGACTACAGGTCGTTTCCCCCCCCCCCCTACCATTTCCCCCTGGACGTTTCCCCCCTGCCGTTTGCCGCCTGGTCGTTTCCCCCACCCCCCAGCCAACTGGTTTTTGTTTGTTCAATAATGAATCCATTGTGCTCAACAATTTTTTAAAGGCGATATGCTAAACGATACCAACGACATGGTACGCCGCCGTAGCCGCAGCCGCGTTGATTCTCAAAAAAATAAATAGGCTTTGGGAGTATGGAACCGTACGTTTTTTAACGCGTTGACTCCTTGGCAGGCACCTAGTTGTATTCGCCCGCCGTTTGGGTGGGAGGAACTGATAGCGGAGTTGCTGTCGAGTCGAGTTGCTCCTTCCAAGCGATCGGTGACAGCTGACAATGTACTCGACGTCATTCTTGAGGCAGTGACACGTTGTTTTATACTGGAGGTACAGGTCCCGCAGGCGGACGGACGCCTGCCGTCCTCGGCAAGCTAGTAGACTGCTGGAAGCTGCGGTTGGTCTTTCGCGCGACCTCCGCGGCGCTCCCGACGGACGAAGCCGACTGCTAGCACCACGGGCCGCCTGGTTTGGTGGGTGGACGGTGCCGCGGAGGCAGAGCTCGTCAAGTTTGGCAGTAAGTCCCACTGAGACGAGACTGCTCGCTTTGCCGAAGAAGAACCTGCTGGTAAACGAATTGCAGAGTAAGCTCTGAAGAGCAGATTCAGTGTATCTATGTACTGTATCTCCATACCATACTTTATTCTTGACCGAGGGCACCGCGGTAGTCCAGGCTGCGAGGGAGTAGGACAGACGTGGGTTAGCAGGATTCATTTGAGCGTGGCTTCTAAAGGATGTTGACACGTGTATTTCGATGTGGTAAGTGCTGTGAAGCAGTTGAAAAGCGGGTTCGCAGCATCGGTACCTGTCGTAACGCAGGTTTTTGACGAAGAGCTTGGGAAGCTGACGATCAATATTCCGTCAGATTTCATTCTATCGATTTCCGACGGGACTTGGCGCTATGCTCACCAAGTTCAAACCTGCTGAATAATTGTTGCAATCCGCTTTCTGGGTATATATAGTAGTGTTGTAAAAGCAACGATGCACTACCGTGGGGAAAAATTAACTCCCATCCCTTCGGGGTTGGTGCAGCTGGTTTGGGGTTCCAGCACCTAAGCTCTCGGGCTGAGCACGTCCTCCCCTCCGCCTCGGCCTGTGAAAAGGTGCCCGGGGGAGACATCTTCGGATGGATTCCCTTGCCTGCGGTGGAGGGCAGAGGTGCTTCGTGCTGTCTCTGCAACTTCCGCGCGGTGGTCATTGTTTTGTGAATGTATCGCATTCTGCTGGGCAGAGACAGCTCAGACAGGTCGCTTTTGCTCAATGCAAAATTTTCGTTGTCGTTTAGCAGCAGCATCTGCCTATATTAATATTTTTTTGGCAGGGGCAAACGACGGGGGGGCAAACGGCAGTGGTAAACGTCCAGGGGGAACTGGTAGGGGGGGGGGGAAACGACCGGTTGCAAAACAGCAGATGGCAGGCAACCTTCTAGATCTTCAACCAGTACTCGTATCGCTTCGAGGACCAATACAGCCTGAGTTCCAAGCTGCTCATGCTCAGCGCCGCCGTCACCTGCCTCTTTCTGCACACCATCTACGAAGGTCGGCGGTGTGGGCTCATCACTTGTTTGGCCTGCCGCGTCTGCTACCGTACACGACGACACTCGCTGGACGCGTTCAGGGTATCTGGTGCAACAGCTGCTGAAGGAGCGCGACAGGCCGCCGTTCTACGGCATTGTCGACTTGGCCGAGTTGGTCAAGGCCGGCACCTACCGCATCGTCACCTACTCGATGGGCGACTTGTGGGTGCTGCAAATGATGGTAGGTAGCGATCGCGCGAACAGCACAAAGTCCTGCCCTGTGTTGCCCAGCACGGCCCACCGACCGCGGCCGTGTTGGCCATGCGGGCGGCGCTCGAGACGAACCCGATCCTGCTGTCGAACGACGCCAGCACCAGCTCCGTGCTCGACATGCTCCAGTATGACAACCCCTACCCGGCACGCTCGTCTATCCAGGCGCATTCGGTACGCTCCCTTCGCAGTGCCTATGCATTCCCTCAGTCGCACGTCTCTCGCTCGCTCGCTCGCCGACGCAGAGCTGACGGCGCCCAGCTGGCTGAAGGGACGCTGCGACCCTGATGTTCGTGCCCGACCACGACTGGAACCAGAACATCCTCTCCTACCCCATCCAGAAGAGCGGCCACTTCGGCCGCAAGCTCTCTTCCTCGCTCGCAGGTCTGGCGCAAGTCCGCAGTCTGCTGCCGTCAGCGCCAGACGGGTGGTCTTCTCGAGCAGGCATGACGTCATTCATGAACTACGTCACCGACAAGTACTACAGGCACACTCTGTCCAATCGCGGCCTCTGCTCGCCTGCCGACAGCAGCACCGCCGGCTCTCTCAAGGCCCTGCAGGTCCGTTGCCCGCCATTCCCTTACGCCGCAGCGACTAAAACTGGTTTGCTGCGCAGCTCAAACACTACTACGGTTTGTTGTTCGTGGGATTGCTGGGAATCGTGGTGGGCAGCGCGCTGCTCGCTCTCGAGCTGACTCTCGCCAAAGCGTTCAAGGGCAACAACGAGCAAGTGAAGGTCGTCAGGGCTTACGACCTGCAGAAGCGGTAGCGCACCTGGATCAAGGACTATAAACTACCGGACCCAAGCATAAAGTGTAGCAATTCCAATGCCAATGTCGGCATGTCTGGCGACGTACAACTCTACACATGCCTGTACTACACACATCATTAACCGATTGTGCGTTGCAGTACACGCAGCGTTTTCTGCCCGCATCCTTCGTCCCAGTTGGTGACCTCGACTCGTGTCGCCGACAGAACTGGTGACCT
>JASAMY010002990.1:0-17087 GCA_030248085.1 Paralinhomoeus sp. GSCO2_6 | reverse complement strand
GGGTCGCGAACCGCATTCGGTGGGCACTGTCGAGTTTGCCGCGCTTTCGCATCTCGAGCGCCCTGCCGACGTCATTGTCGCTAGCCTCCTCATAGGCGGGGAGCACACGATCGGCGAACAGCGCAGGTGAAGGTGAAGGGCTCGGCTCTGGTGGCTGCGAGCTGCTGCCGTCCACGGGCTCGACGTTGCTGCTCGGCTCTGTGGTCTCCAAGTCGCCGCCAGCGATGGCAGCTTGAGCGGCGGCCGACTGCTTGACGAAGCACTGCAGTATTGTTTTCTGCCGCTTAGCACAAGGGGACAACATTTCAGCAAGCAATCAAATGCGAGCAACGTACTGCGGCCGAATGTGTAAGGGGCAAGAAGAGCGGTCGTAAATCTTCAATCTGACCGGTCTCGTATGCTATAGGTTCATGTGCAACGCTACGCGCGCACAGCGGTGCATGCGTTCCAATCTGGCTGTGGGTCTGTAGCCTGTGCATAGTGGCAAACGTGACGCTGGCGTGTCCACGCGTAACACTTGCACGCGGGAATGGTACTCAAATATGGGAAAACGCATAAGGGTACCCCCTGTAGACAAAAACGTCTCCCGGAACATTTCGGGTATGGCATATGCCATGTGTGCCATACCCTTGGCTACGCCACTGCTTTTAGGTGGTAAAAAGGCGATTAAATGGTGTTTAGATGGCATTCATGCATAAGGTTGCTAATTAGCACCAAAACCAAGCTCTTTTGGGGGTTCCAACAGGTAGGTACTCAACACCCGATACCGTACACGACTCTTTAGAGGAAGCGGCATTGTCACCATTTGACTAAAACGTGGCTAAATACGCTTCTAAAGGCCTTAGGAAAGCACTTTTTTTTGACACTCCAATAGGCTAAAAGCATCTTGGCGCCAATAATGGCTCCTAGGCCAACTTTTAAAAAAAAATTAAATAAAAGATTACTTGAATTGTTTTTATGCAAACCTGCGTATAGGAGGCGATCGAGATGTGCATTAGGAGACGTGGGCACAAAAGGGCTCTTCTTTCAGCAAGTGGGTGGATCACCTCTGCCCAGAAATGGGAATCTCGAATTCGGACCTCTGTAGTAGAGTTGGGAAAAATACGTTTTGACTTTGGACCAGCGTATTTTTTTGAAAAAATACAGTATTTTTTTAAAAAATACGTATCTTTTGTATTTTTTTAGAGTACGTATGTACAGGTACCGTACATCATAGTAAGCTATCAGCGAAGTGTCCAAAGCTTAAAAATCGGTACATAAAGTAGGTCGAACGCTGTAAAACTGTGCAAGCATGCAAGTAGACGAGTAGGAGTGTTTGTGCGTGCGTGTGTGTGGGTGTGAGGTGAGTGTGTGGGTGAGTGGTGCGTAAGCGGAGTAATGAGCGATAAAGAGATTTGGTTGGCATCCAACAAAGTGAGAAATGGGGGGCACGCATCCAAGAACGCGAAGCAGGTCGACGCGACACTAAGAACGCGACGAGCTAACAATAGCAAAAGCTAGCAGAACCAATTGTTGGGTTCGCGTCCGCTGCGTCCAAAACATAACGTAAGCAAAAGCTAAGCATCGTAAGAATAATGTGATGTCAAACAAATCGTCTTGTGGTAAGTCTACCCACTACACAACTCTCATATATGCTGTTCAATGTAAGGTACATTGATTAACAACAAATGTTTTATTATCTATTGTAGATTGATTCAACAAAATACAGGCTTACGACTCAAAATTACGACTACTACCTTACGATTACGACTACGACTGTATTTTTTTAAAAATAAGATACAGGCGGCGGCGTATTTTTTTAAAAAAATACGTGTATTTTTTTGAAAAAATACGTTTTAAAAAATACGCGCCCAACTCTACCTGTTGCATACCACGAATAGGTAGTTGTAACGGTATAGGTACATTGTATAGGTACAGTACAGTCATAGGTATAGGTACAGTTGTATTTAGTGTAGCTTACTGCAAGGCGAGACTTTGGGGCTTCCGGCCTATGGGGCCTTACTTTGGGCCAATGGTGCTCGCAAAAGCTACATACAGCTGTTGTGTAGTGGTGTACGCGCTCGTTTCACGTTACGGAGAAACAATACACAAATCCGCAAGGGCGCCGGGGAGCGGCGGTGGGTGAGCAGTGCCTGAACAACTCGCGAGGCCATTGCAACGGAGTTGCACACCCCCCCCCCCTCCCCAACCACCACCTCCCATCTTTCTGAGCCCCACGAGTACCACAAGCGCATCCTCGCATCTCAATACGCATAGACTGAACGCTTCCCTTCTTTGCTGAACACTTCTGCATCTCAAAACCGCACCTCATTACAACGCCTGCCGACCGGCGCTAGCAGACGTCTGAATGGGGTGGTGTGCACTTTGGAATTGACCCTAGAATAGACGATAGTTGTTTTTAGCATCAGTCTTAGATTTTGCGTATCTATACTTTTAATCTATAGATATCTATCTAGGTATCTATCTATATCTACAAATTTATGTCAAAATCGTTACAAACTAACGCCGGGCGCTAGAAAACCGTGGGCGCATACGCTCCTCTGGCCATACGCGAAAGCATGGACAGTCTGGTGGTAAGTCAGTTGCTGTATCTGTGGTATATTTTTTTAATTTTTTTAAAAGGACAAAAGTGACTGTAGTGGCGCACGTTTAAGTGTTCTGTATAAACACCAAAATAAAACTGTTTGGACCATCTGTTACCAATTTTGACCCACGTACGCACATGCGTGCACCCATGCTTAAACGTACACATACACTAAGAAACACACCCGCGCGCACCTAAAAACTTAAAAATCACTTCGAAATAGATGGGCGCTTTTTTAGGGAAGGGGGTAAACCAATAGACCCCACGGCAGTGGATTTGATAGGGGGTGTGAGTGGGTGGTTTCAAGACGGGGTGGTTTAAATGTAAATGTAGAATTTACGGAACAATTTTACCATTCAGAGCGACGAGCCAAGTCCCAGCCGCGGGCCTCCTCTGTGGCGTAGCGGCCGACTTCGAATCTCTTTGCTGCTGAGCGCCGCCTACGCCTGCTGCTGTAGTCGGCTGCGTTCGCAGAGAAAGCGACTGAGAGACACGCCCAATGCCAAGCTGCGCAACCACTTTTTCGACCCCGAACCTTTCTACAATGGCACGAGCCCCAACGAGCAGTGGGAGCTGTTGATGATCGGCCTGACGCAGCAGAAGTCACAGCTTCGGGACACGTCAGTTGCATTCCCTTCCCACTTTCTCCAATTTGCGTCGTCTTCAGCAGCTCAGTTGGAGAGTCTGTTGTGTCTCTGGGCGACGCTTTGCAGAACAGTGGTGTTCCCACTGCGCAACGAGTTGTTCGGCAAGGCTGGCGAGTCGGCCACCGGCAACGACCTGGTCGCCATCAACCTGCAGCGCGGACGCGACCACGGACTAAGGGCGTGGATGTTCTATCGACGCTACTTCGGCCTCCACACGGTCAAGACATTCGACGAGCTCCACACGCTGGGCATCCGTCGGACTGACGTCGACGCGCTGCGCAAGGTCTACAAGTGGGTTTTTTTTGGAAAGAGTACAGAGAAGTACAGAGAACACACCACTGCCTTTGTGAGACAAAGGGTGACAGGGGGGGGGGTTGTTGTGAGGTTGGGGTAACTTGCCCCCCCCCTCCCTCACGCGCAACCAACCAGCCGGTAACCTTAACTCCCTTGCCAAATTGCGTGGTGTGCTTGCGAACTTCACCAATGCGAAACTGCGACAACAAACCCTTCTCTGAGGAGCGTCTGGGACATTGACCTCTACATGGGCGAGCTGGCGGAGAAAGCTGTGCGTGGGGGCATCGTTGGTCCCACCACGGCCCACATCATCGCACGCCAATTCCAAGCACTCAAAAGGTGTGACCGGTTCTACTACGAGCACGGTGGAGAGGCGGGCTCGTTTACAGAAGGCAAGAGTCGTATGCATCGCAGAAGGCCAACTATGGCACTTAACGAGATTGCTTCCACTACAGATCAGCTAGACGCGATCCGGGAGAGAACGATGGCGCACCTCATCTGCGACCATATAGCCGCTCGCGAGTCGTTCCACAAGCACGTCGGCGTGCAGCGAGAAGCGTTCCGATCCAAACACCCTCCCGGCCACGGGCAGAGGAGGCAACAGGAGCTAGACTGCGCCGCGTCCATGCACTTCAACTTTGAGACCTGGTCCACGCCCACCCGCATTGACAACCCACCCACCGGTTGGCACGCAGCAACAAAAAAAATTTAAAATTCAAAATCTAATACACTAAACAAGAGTTGTGTTTTAGAATGGGACCGAAGAAACCACGTGAACGTAACGCTACCAATTCGCTGTGAATCGTCTCCTAGCGCTCGAGCTCGCAGGGAGCCCAAAACGATCGACGATGACGACTTTGCAGAAGCGCAAGACAAGCTCTACGATGAATTGACGAAGGAGCGAAGCGAGCTGTGATTCTAGAACGCGTGTTGTGAAGAGCTTGGTACTATTGCAGATTAGAGGCCGAACTTTGGTAGTGTACGACACCTCGAACCATCGCATTGCATGGCGGGGGGCGGAGGCGACTTTCAGGCGCCAATTCGTTGCACTAGAAGGGGCAAAAGTGCCGCGTATAGACCGGTCCGTGCTGGCAAGAGGCCGATTCTCTAGCACTAGAGGCGGTCGCTGCGATGCCAACGCAGCGAAGGGCCGTGCAATTCACGTGTGCTGCTGTGTAGGAAGGAAAGCCTGGAGACGCAAGGCTGCTTTGGACTGCGCACGCGTGAGCGATCACTCTTTCCGCCGCTGCGCTTCACATGGACATCTATCCTCACCTCCAAAGCACACCAAAAGCACCTGGGGCCGCTTCAACAACAGGCACGCGTTATCGCGGCGGCCAGCGGTCCGGCTTAAACTACCTAGACGGTCGGCAGAGCGCAGCGCAGCCGCAGAGTGGAGAGTTGTGGCTGCGCACACGTGAGCAATCACTCTTTCACATGACATCCCTCACCTCCAAAGCACTCCGAAAGCACTCAAAACAGGCGCGCGTTATCGCGGCGGGCGGCCCTCCAGCTTAAACTAGACGGTCGGCAGAGCGCAGCAGCACAGTGGAGAGTTGTGGCTAAAAAAGCAGACGATATGTGGCTGCTCGTTCTTGGGGCGATCGCGGCTGCCCTGCTGGCCTGGCTCGTGCTGCAGCGCTGGGGCCTTCCTCCTGGACCGCTGCCCCTGCCCCTCTTTGGCAACCTCCTGCAGCTGGACTTTGGGGATCTGGTCCGTTGGGTCGCCCCCATGACCTGTAACCGTGAAGTGGACCTGGGGGAGGGTTCGAGCACTTCCTGTGCGGCGAAAGTCTGGAGGGGGTCTGGGAAGAAAAATAGGCACTTTTTGGTCGATTTTTAGTAAAAAAAACGCTGTGAGAGCCCTGAAATAGGCGCTTTTAAAAATTTCTGGGGGGTGGATAGAGTTTAGCACAAACCTGGAGGGGGGGGGGGGGAGGTAGGGTCAAACCCAGCACCTGGGCGGCGGGAAACCCCAAACCCCCCCCCCCAGTTACAGGTATGGTCGCCTTTCTTCCCGAATCGTGCCTACTACAAGCTACAAGGACCATGGGCCACGCCGTGTCATGGACCACCACTAGGTACCCATTTAGAATGGTAGCATCGAGCGCTTCGCCAGGAAGTATGGCCCGGTGTTCACGCTGCACGCGCCCCTGCCCACCGTCGTGCTGACCAAGTACTCGACCATCAAGGACTGCCTCGTGCGACAGGCGGACGCGTTCGCAGGACGCCCGTCCGTCTTCAGTACCACCTACTTCACCAGCGGCCACTACGGCATCATAAGTGGGCATCTTTCGTTTGTTGAATTAAAGGCCGATTTCCAATTAACCGGCGTCCGGCAATAAGCGCGGCATTTTTTTTTGTTGTAAAAATCTCTAGATTGCTGTAAAGTAACGCAAAATACTGCGCCGTGCACAGCAAACTAAAATTTTGTAACTGATACCGTAACTTGTTTTCGCAAGAGACCCGCGCGCCCGGAAAAGCCGAACAAATGATAATCGAGGAGTTTGACGCGTCGGATGCCGGCTGCCAGCATCCAAGTTGACTAAAGTGCACTTCTAACGGCTTTGAAATGCCTTAGTTCGCTGTTATTGACACTTTGCTAGGTTTAAAACACCTTCTGCAACATTGATTTTACATCCAAAACGGTCTCTGAGAACATTTAATAAAAAAAGTTTTGTTTAAAAAAAATTGTAATTAAATTTGAATTTTGTGAGGTTGCATCAGCACCGATTTTAGACGCAACGGGGGAGCTGTTCAAGAGTCAGAGGCCCTTCAGTCTGCACGTGCTGCGAGACCTGGGCTTCGGCAAGAGCGGCCTGGAGCGTCGCGTCCAGGACCAGACGCTCCAGCTGCTCGACAACGTCGGCAAAGTGGGCAAAGGGCCATTCGACCCCACCGACGCGGTCCAGGTGAGTGAGCAAGTCGTTCAGTGCGTGACTTTTGTATAACCGACATATATGTACATGTAACCATAATCTTCCTCCGACTACATTGTAGGTATGTACATAGTTGGTGAGAGAGTTTCATACAATGTACCCGTTCCAGTTCGCTGTCCTGAACATCATCAATGCGACACTGTTCGGGAACACGTACGAGCTGGGCGACCCGGCGATCCTGAGGATTCGTGACATGATGACTGGTGGCCTAGAGGCCGTCGCCTCACCGCTCGTCTTCGCGATCGATGTGTGGCCAGCGCTACGCTTCGTGCCGCCCTTTCGAGGTGGCACGCACGCACGCACCGGCACGCACCGGCACGCACGCACGCACGCACGCACCGGCACGTACTGGCACCCACGCACCCACGTCGAGCACGCACGCACGCGGAGCACGCACGCACTGGCACGCACGCACCGTCACGCACTGGCACGCACGCACCCACGCTTACCACGCACCGGTACGCACGCACGCACGCACACAGCTGCGTACACAGACACCACAAGGTGGGGTCTTTTAGGCGCCTTTATGCGATCGTATGGCCTCTTCAACAAGTTCTTCGCCTTCATCCAAGACAGAGTGAATGAAAAGAAGGCCGACTTCAATGCTGACGAGGAAGCGACCGATTTCGTCTCGGCTTATCTTTACGAAATTCGCAAACGCGGCGACGACACCAAGTTCTTCAACGACTGGCAACTCACCTGCACTTGTGGTGCGTACTGTATCTATCAAAGCCGCTGTATTTCAAACACAGAGTGAACCGACACAAAGGGAGCGCTACGTTTTGGCTCCAAAAAAACATTCTACATACTGTAATTCCTCCAATAGTGCCCCGGGGGCACTATTATTTCAGCTTCTCCTTCCCCAGGGGCACTATGGGAGGGGGCTCTATGCTTCCAACCAAAAAAATTGAATGGCAATGCTAATTTTGTTTGGTGATTCTTTGGTGATTTTGATCACTTTATTTCATTTAATGGTTGATTTACCGTTAATAGTTGCTCAAACGTACTATTATTGTTTAGTAGTAGTGTGTACACACGATATATAATGTACCACCTACCACTTCATTTTTGCCCATAAAAGGCACATGGCATAACATACCCCATAGAACCGGGGGCACTATTGGAGGGGGAGGAGCCTATTGGAGGATCTACGGTATGATCTTCACGAGCCGCGTCTACTCCCTTCTTCAAGTTTATACCTACATATAAGTACACAGAGCTGTTGTGACGACTACGCCGAAGCACATTCAGTCGACATGTGGTTCGCGGGCGCGGAGACGACGGTGACGACGTTGCGCTGGGCGCTGCTCTACATGATCCACTACCCGGAGGTCCAGGAGAAGGTCCGACGGGAGATCCTCGACTCTCTGGGTCGAGATCGCCTGATCGCGATGGCCGATCGATCGGCGGTGCCGTACACTTGCGCCACCGTCAACGAGATCCAACGCCTGGCCAATATCGTCGGATTGAATCTTCCGCACGCGACGACCAGGGACGTGCAGATCGAGGGGTGGGTGGGCGAGAGAGAGAGAGAAAGAAAGCTTGAGAATGCTGCACTTTCACAAAAATTCAGCACCCTTCTCTGGGGCGCTTCAATTTTGTGTACGTAACAAAGCTCTCTCCACACTGACCATTCCACACGTCTACATCGAAATTTCTACAACCAAACCAAGTCGACCCTTCAAAGTGTCCCTTGCAATTAGCCCCACCTTGCCATTATCTCCCTTCCCATGGCCCAACAAAATAAGTAGCCCCCGGGTCCCATGTGCGTTCTGCTGTAACCAGTGGGTTTATAAATCTCCGGGTCTTAGCAGTAGCCACTATTAATAATTATTTGACCAGTTAGACGGCAATTATTAATTTCTTTATAGCTACAAAGTCAAGACTGGCACAATCATATGGCCGCAGATCGCCTGCGTTTTGTCAGACCCCGACATCTACCCAGAGCCAGAACAATTCAAGCCGGAGCGCTTCCTCGACTCGAATGGCCAACTACTCAAGTAACGCTTTTTAACGTTGTAGCCATAGACGGCGCGAGTCCTGGCACGGTTCCGTAAAATAGGGCCGAGGAGCTGATCCCCTTCTCGGCGGGGAAGAGAAGCTGCCTGGGAGAGTCTCTCGCCAGAATGGAGCTGTTCATCATCTTTGCCAGTCTCATTCAAAACTTCAAGTTCAAGCCGGTGGATGAGAACGAGCTGCCGACGCTGAAACCCAAACAAGGCGCCATCAGAGCCTGCAGGAACTACGAACTGACCGTCGAGCCTGTCTAAGCGGCTCTGTTCTCCACTTTCTAGACTAGCTAGAATTGGGGATAATGTTTATAAAACGTTGCAAAACGTCATAGAAAGGCGTCTTTACGCCTTAAAAGTAATCACTGCTCTACTTTGAACTTTAGCACTCAAGAAACGCGAAAATCGGGCCGTTTTTACCGCTGAATATAGACTCAGCTGATACGAATGTTTAGGTTGAACGGTCAAGCCCCCCCCCCCCCCCCTGCAACCAGTACTGTACCCCACAGTAGGTGTCCCTTTAAGGAAAGCTTGAAATGTGTCCTGTGGACACTTGAAATACTCATGGCAGACATTTTCGATTGCGCGACTTTCCGCTATAGTTTCTAAACACTCCTCCTGGTGGGTTTTGTTGCGCAGTGCTTCGGTTCGTTTGCGTGTAGACACAATAAATAAACACGCGTGCAGTGAGCACATTGTATGCTGCACTCGCAACTCGACACACTCTGCCCCATGGTCATTTCCTTCCGTTAGAAGAAGCGGTGCACCACACAACGCCGTCTGCTCTTTTCAGCCTTGAGGGATGGGTTGGTTGGGCCGTCCACTCCCTTCCCCCTCCCTCCCCATTGCTTCCTCCACGCTCCATCGCCCCCCCCCCCACCCTCAGAAATATCCGCGGAAGACGGAAAATAACGCAAGCGGACGGCTCTCCTTTCACGGTTTTAGGGAGAGGGAGGGTGGGGTGGGTGGGAGGTTACCCAATCCCTCACCGCCGCCTTGTTAGCGCCGCATTCACCATTTTGGGGGGCATAGGTCGGGCCTGTTAATTATCGGGTCGTCGTCGTCGTCTTTGGCTCAGCTGCTCTGGGCAGAGAGCGCAGTGGACTCTGTCAGTCTGGGTCCACTCAGCGTTGCGTCTGCGTGTCTGTCTGTGTGGTGTGCGTCGTTCCCTGCGCAATCAGAGGCGCCCCTTGCGTAAACCAAAGCGGCAACGCCCCCCTGCGGCTTGTTGGCTTGTTGGTTGTGGTGTGAGATGCTCTGCAACTGCAAGCAACTTGCGCAATCGACATCGCCTGCCAAACAAACTTGCGTAGTGCGCAGCGCGGTGTCTGCCTACTTGATGCGTAACCAGTGCGCGATGCAATGCAGCCAACTTCCAACCTCATGGATTGTTTCTGTGCTTTGCGAATTTCGCGTTTCTACTTTGCTGGGGCCCGTCCTTTCTGACCGCACAACAATGTTGACATTCTGTTGTGCTTGTGCACATACTTTTCGTGACCCACACAGTTGGTGCTGAAAAACTCAAATCAGGGTGTACGCGTTAGCGTACAACCCTAATATGTGACGACTTGCGCGCGCGAGAATTCAGATTTTTGATCGCCTATAACTTTTGATTGGCTGAACCGATTTTGGCGCGTTATGGGTCAAAAGAAGCGCACTCACGGGGGGACCGTACGTGCCACAGCGCGTTGCAGTATTGCTGCGCGTTAAGGGGGTACGCCCGAAAATGTTTCCGAAAAGTGTCTTTTTTTTTTCGTGTTCTCCTCCCAGTTTTTGGAGCGCCACTCGCTAGTGCCATGGGCAATTGGAATGAAACTTGGCATGTGTAAGCGACCCACGATGGCAATTTTGCGTACCAAAGGAATCGTCTCTGCGTCCTACCAAACTCGAGATATCGCCGATTATATGCGTTTTTTCGGACATAGTCGTTTTTTTGGGGTGGTTTCCACCAAGAGTAAATCTCGAAAAAGTGCACAATTAACCCCCAATTTTTTTTTGATTTCCTTGAATAGTTTCTTATGGAAAGTTTATGCCCAGTCACTGAACCTAAAACTTCGCCCCTGATAATGAGTTATTAGCAATTAAAAATATCGGCCAAAAAGTTTGTCCTTAATAGGCGCGCTAACGGCTTATCACAGAGCTTTGCTATAAAGGAAAAAGTTGTTCGGCATGACCTGGAATAGACCCCTTTTGACAATTGGACCAAATTGAACGCACCAAAATGCCTCTCCCCATTATACCGAAAACGAAAAATGGCGATATTTCGGTGTGGTTACATCGGAGGGCATTAACATCAATAATAAAGTTGATTGCCTTTCGATGGCGAACATTTCATTCCTTGGAGTCGACACGCTCCGACGCACCAAAATAATTTTACTTCCGGAATAATCGATAAATATCAATATGGGTAGGTCGGATCACTTTGGCTAAAACACGGAAGTTGACCGCCTGCACGTGTAGATCATTTTGTTTCTTTACACCACTATGCTCCGACTAACCAAAATGGCACTGCAGATGTGCACGCACGCACGCACACCGTCAAATGGGCTGCTTCACAAAAAAACTCGATGTGGGTACGTCGCATCACTTCGGCTAAAACACAAAAGTTGACCGCCTTGTTATAGCGATTATTTTGATTCTTTACACCACTATGCTACGATGCAGCAATATAGCACAACTGCACGCGCACGCACGCACGCACGCACACACACACATAATTATCCGCAGTGGCTTCTGTTTGTAGTTTCTCTGCATGCTGTGCCATTTGCTGATAGGTCATCCTGCTTTGTATCATTTGCATGACAATTAGTTGTGCACAACTTTGGTCAACCAAAAAATACATGCGTACCTATTTTCAATCCACATGCTCACATTCTGTATGATGAGTGTCTCCTACTGCACTCGAGGGATTCTACCGAACACGCTACATATGTCATACATGGTACATATGTCGTGCATGCGTGCGTGCGTACATGCATGCATGTGTGCGTGAGTGCCTCCTGTGCGTGCGTGTGCCTGTATAGGTTTTTTTTTTGGAGGTTCGAGACCGAAGTCCCAGGCGAGAGGAGAGGGGGACCGCATGGGTCCTTGGGTACCTCTGCCTTGAGAACAGCGATCAGGGGGCACAGTTTTTGGCGTGAGCCCCTTGCCCAAGGGGGTTACTGTTATTTGGCAGTCTTGCCACGCTGAGGATTGAACTCTGCACCTTGCGGTTTGAAGCCAACGCCTTAGCCCAACTGCGCAAACAGCCGCGCAAATTGTTTTACGCATCGATGTTTGTCTTATGAAAAAACACTGTATTAAGGAAAATTTGCAGGCGGCTGCAAAAAAAGGTGAATATGTGACGCTCTTTTGTTGGAGCCCAGTTTGAAAAAGAGGGGTATCAATTAAGGCATGCCTCATTTATGTATAGCCACTTATGCTATGCAGCTGATCAATTTCGGTTTGAACAAACCGTGTATAAAAACCGAACCAAACGCAGCAACACGTCACATATTCGGCACTATTTTTTGTGTGAGCCATCTCACTCACCCAAAACGCAACAGCAATCCTTTACCATTGACCTGGCACAGCCAAAGTTCCTACGTAAATAATCGGCACCTTGCTAGCATTTGTGAGATGTGGATTGCCACTACAGTTCAGTTAGTGATGTGTAGGTATGCATACGGTACTGGCTCCATTCGTCATTCCCTTTTTGGCATTTCACCCAATAACGCTCTGCTCCTATACAACGTGTTTGCGTGCGTGCGTACGTGCGTGCGTGCGTGCGTACGTGCGTACATCTGCATAGTGGTCCATGTGCAAGACCCTGGGGTCCTTCCTGCCTGTCTCACAACCACGTGGCGTTTAGTCATGCGGCATATGTTAATGCAGGGTGTTCCAGTCCAGTTAGGTCCTATAATTGCCACTGCTCCTTTCTTATGCACGCGAACACAAAAAATGCCGAATATGTGACGTGTTGCTGCGTTTGGTTCGGTTTTTATACACGGTTTGTTCAAAGCGAAGTTGATCAGCTGCAAAGCATAAGTGGCTATACATAAATGAGGCATGCCTTAATTGATACCCCTCTTTTTCAAACTGGGCTCCAACAAAAGAGCGTCACATATTCACCTTTTTTTGCAGCCGCCTGCAAATTTTCCTTAATACAGAATGTAGCACAAACGTTTGCGTTTTCCAACCGACAACGGCGCATCTCCGCCGAACCGAATCCTGTGCTGTGGGATCGCCGAATCCTCAGCCTAACCTGAATTTGCTGGAGCCTTTGCAATTTTCACTACAGCGGCGCCCCCTTGAACGCTGTGCGTTCGCATTGGGAGTTCCGAGAAACTCTCACTTTCGGCCAAGATCTTGACACCTCGGCAAAATTCGCCGCCGAGTTGATTATCCCGCGAGTTGTGTGGTTGCCCACCTGCCATTGTTTTTGCCCCGGTCTTGGCAGCAGTCTCCAATATCTGCCGCTTTCATCTCGCGTGAGAGTCCGACCCATCCCCCAGACGGACGGACAGACCAGGGGCAGAGAGGGTTCCATTTACGGGGCGGCGCCAGGCTTTGATCGCTGCCGCCTCAGACGGGCTGGGTCTGGGTGGGTGGGTCGTCTGACCTCTGACCCCCCTCCCCCCACACTCGACCCGTCCGCAGCACGCGACGCAACCTCTCAAGAGGGGGGCGCAAGCCACCGCCAAGCGCAATATCTTTTGTCGGGGCGGCGGGCTTTGAAGCGTGCCGCCTTTTACCCCCCCCCCCCGCTCACACAGACGCGCAATCGTCGCGTCTCTCTGACCTCACTTTCATTCTGTCTGACCCAAGAGGAGACGCGTCCGACCAGTTTTTCGCTCGGCTTTCAGCAGAGGAAAAACGAAAACAAAATGGCGACGACGCATCAGTTCCCCTACAGTACCCTGATGGACTACGCCAAAAGCTACTGGGGTCAAACACCGCTCGACTACTCGTCCGCAGCAGCGGCCAGCCAACTGGGTCACTTCGCAAAGCCAGAGGTAACCGATTTCTTCTTTTTTTTTTGTTTATGAATGTATATCCCTTGTGCGTAAAAAAAACACTCAGAACAGAAATGTAAAAGTGCGGTTGCGTAGGGTATGGGCTTGAGAGCGGTCCCATCGTTTGGGCGGTCGATGTCGGTGTCTCGGTCTGCTCTCCGTCTCTCAAAGCGTCTCAGTCTCATCGAGGATTAGGCGACTTTTCACTTCAATTTTCAGTCTTCATCCGTTGGCGTTGGCGTCTGCGCCGGCGGTGGCGCGTTCGCCACTTCTGCTGCGCAGGCTGCGACTTTTGGCGGCGGCTATCCTTTCGTGCACTCCACGACCGGCGGGCGTCTGAGCACGCAGCCGGCGAAAAAGAAGCCGCAACCCGTCCCGGACAGCCAAAAGGACGCGCACTATTGGGAGCGCAGGAACCGGAACAACGTCAGCGCCAAGAAGAGCCGCGAGGCCAGGAGGAACAAGGAGGGCCTTATGGAGCACCGGTACGCACGCGCATGGCCTAGTGGCAGAGAATCGGCCTCTCGCGCGCGCGGTTCTGGGTTCGATTCTTGCTGGAGCCACTAGACCGAGGACTTTCTCGTGCCGTCGCAGCCCTAATTTCACAGATGGCGGTCTTCGGCTAGTTATGCGGCTCTAGACGGGAAGACGTCATGGAGATGGGTAGCTATACGGCCATTGACGCCACTAATCCGAACAACAACTGGCACGCATGTGCGTGATCAGAAGCCCAACGGATCTCCGTTGCAGCGTTCGCTGCCTGGAGCAAGAGAACATGCAGCTGCGCGCCGAGGCGGAGATGCTCAAGCGAGAGTTGGACCAGGTCCGTCTCTGGGTCTACCAGTCGACGCTGGCCACCAGCGCCACCGGCAGCTCTGCTGCAACCACCTCTGGGGGCACGCCCACTCCATTGCTGCAGCCTCAGAACCTTGGCACCTCGCTACTGCCCACGAGCGCGCCCTCAAACGCGCTGGCATGACAGCTGCACTGTGCCCCACCCATCAATGAAACGCGTGCAGCTCAAACGTGGTCTCGACTCAAACGAGTAACGCCTCGACGCAGGTATATACCGAACTCGCAGCCTGTTGGGTGCTATTGTGCGACTGTGTAGTCTCTCAGGGTACGCTGAAATCCTACTGATTCGATATTACTCTACTGCCGTAGTGTAGACATTAGAACATGTGGCGTGAGATGTAGGTGTGCTGCAGCACTCAAAGTGGCAGCCAGGCCTGGGTCCAAGAACCAGGACCTAGCTGCACATTGAGTTCTGCACCAAGCCATTGTCCGAGGGTGTTCCATATTTGGTAACAGCGTATGTCTAGATTGTTACGCGTATCCACTGTTGCTAGATTAGGCCAAAATTCGTTGCCAAATGTCCCATGCCACCGCTAGTCGGCGCGCGAGTGTCAAAACTCAACTCTGTCTGTTCAATCGCGTTTGTTTGTTTGCTGTTTTCACGTTTTGTTCTTGTTGACCCTGTCAATTGTTTTCTCTCCCCACACGCGACGCCTAGTATCAACATGGCCACTGGCACAACAACGTTCACACTACACAGCACGGCGAGTGGACAGTGCACCACAATAACAAGAGCAGCAGGCGTCCACCACAAACAAGGAAGAGAGGCAGCTGAAAAGCCGATAACAACAGTAATGTCGTCGACTGTGAGGTGATGGAGGAGATGAGAATTAAGTCGGCTGCACTATCGAAGCCTCTTCAACGGCGGGAGCGCTTGGCATCCAGTTGTACACGCTCGTAGCCACCAGGTCAGCCGACGTCGAGAGCCACTCGATCGCCTGCGCGTCAGCGTGCGTGCCGATGCGTGCGTGCGTGCCAGTAGTGCGTGCGTGCCAGTGCGTGCGTGCATGCCGGTGCGTGCTTGCGTGCGTGCGAGCTGGTGCGTGCGTGCTCGATTGCGTGTGTGCGTGCCCATGCCTGTTGCCTCGGTCCTCACCACTTCCACGCCCTCCTGGGCGGTCTTTGGGTACTGGTGGCTCAGTAGTGCGAGCATGGCCGTTGCGCTGCACAGCGCCGCCGTAAACAGCGTCAGAAGGGGCAGCTCGCGCCTTGGGTACACGCTCACCTCGTGCCAGGCTGAGAGAGAGAGAGGAGGCGCTCGCGACTCACGCACACACGGACGCACGCACACACGCGCACACAGACACGCACACAGACACGCACGCACACACGCGCACACAGACACGCACGCGCGCACGCACGCGCACACGCACGCGCACACACGCACGCGCGCGCGCACGCACGCACGCACACACATACACACGCACGCACACACACACACACAGACGCACACACTGACTCACAGGGCAGCAGCTCCTTGTCCGCGGCCTCGGTGCACGAGGGGTAGGGGTAGAAGAGGTGGCCCTTCTCCAGGGGGTAGGGGATTATGCGGAACGCTGAATGGGTATGGGAGTGGTGACGCACGCAAACAGCTGCACACTCCAAGAATACCCCCCCCCCTCCAAAGGAGGGCACACGCACTTCCTTCCCACGTGCACTGCAGTAGGTGCAAGGCACCATCGATTCTCTTCCAGTGGTGCAGGTGCCAGAACGTGTAGGCGACCGCCTCGCTATCGCCCCTCTTCAGAATGTGCTCCGGCGGTAGGAGGATCGCCTTCGTCTCCAGCAGATACTGTAATGGCGCAAATTTGAAATCTCGAAGTTTTTATTCTGCTCAAAATATAATAACTTGTTGAAAAAATGATCGGGATTTTTCTGCGCGATACTTGGTGCTTTGAAAAATACCAAAATTATTTTCGCGAATAAAAATTCAATAAAATAAACTAACTTTGGGCACGTGCGGGTTGAACTCCACCGCGCGGTGTATCGCTTCGACGGCGGCCATTTCAGCCGCGCTGAGGCCCTTTTTCGAGGCGATATCCGGTGAGAATCTGCCATTGGTGCAAGTGCAGTCAAAGCGCACCAAAATAAGTATAGTTACGAAATTAACAAAATTGATAAAAGCAAAAGTAACCCACTTATCCGCGACCGCGCGCGCCTTGAGCAGAGCGGCCGTGTAGCAGATGGTCGCGGATTTCGGCAGTGAAATGTCTGCAAAATTCGAGAAATTTTAAAATTTTTAAAATAATTGATTTAATTAGAATAATTGCAGTATTTCGGTTCGGTACGGTTGACACGAACGCACAAGTCCCCCTCACTGGTGCTAACCGTGCCGGAAAGCCACGGTTGGAAAGACTGTTATTTATTAATTAATTGAGGCTGGTACAAATCCCAGAATATTTTCATTTTATTAACTTATATATTTTCTCATACAACGCACCATCGTATCTGGCGAGTATTGCCTGCGCGTCTGCATATGCCTGCAGCTCCAGTAGCGCTTCTATGAGGTTCTCATGGATGCTCATGACGTTCAGCATTGGGAATTCCTTGATCAGCTGAACGCCAGATCAACAAACATCGATACAAGATCAGTCATGATGAACATATTGTTGAACAGAGTACTTCCATCAAACAATGACAGAAAAGGAGTAATTTTTGCACTTTCAAGCATCCCCCCGAAACCGTCAGAAATGTTTCTACGAACCCTAGGCCCCGGGGGGGGGGGGGGGCAGCCCTATGACCAACCACCCCCCCCCCCCACCAAA
>JASAMY010000746.1:0-55791 GCA_030248085.1 Paralinhomoeus sp. GSCO2_6 | reverse complement strand
TATTGGAGGGGCACTATGGAGGATCTACGGTGCAATGCGCAGATTGGAACAGAGGTGATGTTACAAGCAAGATGACACGTACTTGACCCGCTTCGAGACGAGTGCTCTCGTACTCGACAATCGTCGTGTCGGAGCTAGCCGCAAACTCTTTCTTCAGGATATCGCAAAGCCATTCGACAGTCAGCGGTGTGTCGCAAATGCTCTTCTTCTCCAAGCCTGACTCGAGCACCGTCATCTTGCAACCTATAGCAAACTGGACTTTACTGGTGGGATAGAGTGGTGGAGCGTGCAGAATGCACAGACAGGATGCGAGCAGCGTTAAAAGGGTTCTCCTGCTGAGTGCGCAGTCTAGTTCTGAACTTCAGATAAGCGACGCCGATGTAGCGTGTGGCACGCGCCACAGCATACTAGCTTGAGTAGAGAAGGGCTGCTCATTACACGCTGAACCAGACGCACGCGCGTGCACGCGCATGTAGATTGCCATTAAGCTGCTGACCGGGGAGGTGCTCTGCATGCGCTCTTGTGGACAGGGTGTAATAGTGCACGCAGCACCTACACAGTGCGTCTCGTACTAGTTCAGTTCTAGTCAAGACAGTCATATGTAGGATTGCGATTGGCGAGTAATTCATACGTTTCTGTCGGCGCCACATCTGCGCGGTCGAGCCAAGCTTATTGGCTCCCCCTCCCCGCCATACCTGTTGCTCGCTTCGTCTGTATAAACGCCGCGGCATATGGCATGGCACACGAGTTCAGTTTTCTCAACAGGGGTAATTCTACCTTAGTGAATAACCCGAAGTCGGGGTAAGGGGGAGGGGGTGCTGCCGGCAAGCGAAGCCAACGCCGCCGCTTGCAGCAGCGCGCTGAAGCAGAGACCGGACTGGGGGGGGGTGTGTAACCGCTCTACGCGGCCACAAGTCCACATGCGGTGAGATATGGGAGAGCAGCCTCGTAAAGATTTTTTGGTCAAAAATGTGGTTCTAAATTGAAGCCAGTGAATCTCCTCGCTAAGTAGTTCGCGATGAAACGTTTCGTGATGGCAGCGCCACCGCATCTGCAGTTGGAGAATTACGCAATGGGGGCACATGACGCAGAGTGCTGGGTAGCGCTCTGCGTCATGTTTAAGTTTAAAAAAGTTCAAGTTTAAAGCGCTACAGATTGGCTCGGCCTGCACTCTGCAACGTTCCCCGGCTGCCGGAGTCGCCAATTCCAGCTGCCGAGCCACAAACATCCGAAATCGGACGCTATTATGTGATAAAGTGTATTGATATGCCAACTAGCCCGATGGAAACCAACAATTAATTAATCTCAAAATTGGTGCTCCCATAAAGTAGTCGCGATGAAACATTGCGCAATTGCGGTACGATTTGCACGGGTGTACGTGTCGTCTGCTCAAGGAACGTTTTGGCGCCAGTTGATAATGGAATGCCCTGGTCAATGCTCAATTTCAAGATCGTTCAAGAAAACACACATCATGATGCTATTGAAGAACGCATAGTGTCTGCTGCACTCCAGTCAGTCAAATTAATTTTTGAATAAGTAGCAATATAGTTTTTTTTTAGTTTTGAATTTTTGAAGTAGTGCTGACTAAGACTTACTTTTTTATTTAAATTGTTTAAATAATACTTTTTTAACTGTGTGTAATATGCAGTTAAGTTCAGTTCTAGCAGCAATACACCAAACCGTTATGTTGGTGTCATTGTGTACAGTGTACCTAAGTTGCATTGGGCGCTTTAGTACTAGGAGCAACATCGATTGATAACAACATCCACCCCATTGTGAGTCATCTTGCCTATTGGTTATCTGTTTCGCCTCCTACTGTGTAGGTGTGAGCAGTTGGAACAGTGGCTTAAGAACAAAAGACATGTGATGATTGCGAAGTGTGAAGGTTTCCGCTAGTTCATTGGATAATTGGACAGTACAAGTCGATGTTCAATCAATTGGTGTGCTCATGCAGTATAGTCCTATCTTCTCCTGCAATAGTGCCCTGGTGGCAACGAGTACTGCAGGATATTCTGAGGAGCTGTTTTGATTTTTTGAGTATTACGGTCCGCCTAGCACCTCGGTCATTGTGCTGTGCGGTTCTAATTGACTTGCAGCATTTGACAGGCTGGAGTGGGATAAATCAGACGAACCGTCTGGATTCACTGCCGCTTCCCGTCCGAACCTACACTCTTGTGCCCACTCCAGACTACAGGCGCCTCCATTGCGGAACGTTTCAATCGCGACTACTTCACATAGAGATTCATTGGTCTGTCGATTGTATCTTGAGTTTGTTTCTGGATATGTCGCAGTGTCGGTATAACGCTGTGGAGTGGCTCGGCCTTCACTCTGCACCGTTCCCCAGCGCTGCTGTGTCGCCCATTCCAGTTGCCGCAAACATTCTAAACTGGACGCTATTGTGAAAAGAAGTGTTTTGAAATGCCAACTAACCCGTAAGCTAAGTCAAGTGCGTTTCGAAATGAATATCCCCATAAAGTAGTCAAGATGAAACATTGCGCAATGCGCAGCGGGGCGACTGCTTTGCACGAGTGTATTCTTCAAGGAATGTTCTAGAGCCAGTTGATAATGAACTTCCAGTGATCAATTTTCGATCACTACGTCGTCCTCTGACACTCCACGCAACACACATACCGTGATTCAACCTACCTTGTATTTTTAAGAGCGCATGCTTCGTGCACGTGCACTCAAGTCAGCAGAGTAGGGAGAGGTTATTATACTGCAGGAACCGTCCGAACGTTCACGTCCAAGCATCCAGCGGAGCGTGGGCTTTTCCGTTAGAGAGCGTAACTGTGTCGTAGCCGACAGCAGTGATGGTGCCAGCACTAGAGGACAGGACAGCGGTCTCCACCGCCCCGTCCGAGCCCATCTCCGCCAGTGTGGGGTATTCGCTACGGGTGGGGAACCAGTGGCTCTGCAAGCAATTCCGGGAAACTTTTGTGAAGACAAGACGGGCCGACTGTACATACATACATGCGCCTCTCCATGCGGTATCGCATTGGATTGTCGTCGCAGTTGAACCGCTCGATGGATGGGTTCGAAATTGGAAAGATACAAACAGTCTCTCAGCGTGAGGGAAAGGCGGTGTCACATTTTGGTCGCTCCTGCCCTGCCAAAATCCCCGGAACAAGCCTCAAGCCGCAAGAGCCTAACGGTACATTTACAATGTGATGGTGGAGGTGGATTGCGGATTGGTGGTCGTGTGTATTGGTCGTGTGGATGAGAACAGGTAGGACGAGGGAGGTAAAAGGGACCACCCACAATGAGAATATGCACTTTCGATCCACCTATTCGATGTGTGCAGCTACGGCAGAGCACCTAGCTGGGGGAGGGGTTCGCTTCCCGGACTCACCACCGTTGCCAGCTCGTTTCGCGACTGCGCCGCCAAACCCCCAACCCAACCCAATATCGACGCCATTGTGAGTAAAGAAGTGTATCGAAATGTCATCTCTACGCACAATGACGTGAAGGAAGTGAATTTTTGCAATGCAGAACCTCATAGAGTATCCACGATGAAACGTTTTGCATTGTTGGTGCGCCACTGCATGTGCCCTTTTGGAGGACGAAGAGGAGGCATGGCAGCGACAGTAGCGGCGGAAGCCCAGACAAAGAACAGATTCAGACAGGCCACACCACTCCCGACTCCAAGTCGGTTCCAACTTGACATTGGCCTCTGCATGCACACTCGTCAACAACTTTCGTGTTGGAGCGTGTGGTGGCCTCTTGTTCCACTCATCGAAACTATACATTAGCCCACTAGCCCCCTTGAAGGGGTCTGACTTCCAACTGGGAATCTCTCCTAACCTAATCCCCCTTCCCCAGTTATATATAGGTGTGCTCAAAAAGGTCGCAGAAGCCGCACACAGGCTTGCATAGACGCAGCAAACGAACAACGTAGGTATACAGTTCAAGTGCATACGTTGTTTCAAGTGCCTTCAATAGTAACAGTAGTTGCTGACTGGACAATGACACTTTGAATCATAAGGTTATGGTATGCCAGGGCACTCTTTCAATCAATTGCCTTGTCTGTCTCACTAAATCTCCCATTTTTTTAAAAAAAAAAGAACGTACCATAAATTCAATCGAGCTATAGGGAGGCTGCAATTATATACTGTATATTTAGGAGGGGGGGGGGCAAATAAAGGGGGGCTACTAAATTAAGGGTCGATGTGTGGGGAGCTTTGGTGGGCTTCGGGAACGGCAGTGTCAACCAATCAACTGGATCTGCCTGCCCTGCCAGTCGAACCCGCATTGCAGCGGGATATGGATACGGTCCCCCTATCACCTCCGGTCATACTGACGTGCGGTTCTAATTGACGCGCAGCATTTGACAGGCTGGAGTGGGATAAATCAGACGAACCGTCTGGATTCACTGCCGCTTTCCGTCCCATCTACACTCTTGTGCCCACTCCAGACTGCAGGCGCCGCCGTTTCGAAACGTTTCATCGCGACTACTTCACATAGAGATTCATTGGTCTGTCGATTGTATCTTGAGTTTGTTTCTGGAAATATGTCGCAGTGTCGGTATAACGCTGTGGAGTGGCTCGGCCTTCACTCTGCAACGTTCCCCAGCGCTGCTGTGTCGCCCATTCCAGTTTCCGCAAACATTCTAAACTGGACGCTATTGTGAAAAGAAGTGTTTTGAAATGCCAACTAACCCGTAAGCTAAGTCAAGTGCGTTTCGAAATGAATATCCCCATAAAGTAGTCAAGATGAAACATTGCGCAATGCGCAGCGCGGCGACTGCTTTGCACGAGTGTATTCTTCAAGGAATGTTCTAGAGCCAGTTGATAATGAACTTCCAGTGGTCGATTTTCGATCACTACGTCGTCCTCGGACACTCCACGCAACACACATACCGTGATTCAACCTACCTTGTATTTTTAAGAGCGCATGCTTCGTGCACGTGCACTCAAGTCAGCAGAGTAGGGAGAGGTTATTCTACTGCAGGAACCGTCCGAACGTTCACGTCCAAGCATCCAGCGGAGCGTGGGCTTTTCCGTTAGAGAGCGTAACTGTGTCGTAGCCGACAGCAGTGATGGTGCCAGCACTAGAGGACAGGACAGCGATCCCCACCGCCCCGTCCGAGCCCATCTCCGCCAGTGTGGGGGATCCGCTACGGGTGGGGAACCAGTGGCTCTGCAAGCAATTGCGGGAAACTTTTGTGAAGACATGCGCCTCTCCATGCGGTATCGCATTGGATTGTCGTCGCAGTTGAACCGCTCGATGGATGGGTTCGAAATTGGAAAGATACAAACAGTCTACTCTCAGCGTGAGGGACAGGCGGTGTCCCAGTCCTGTCCTCCTGTCCTGCCAAAAATCCCCGGAACAAGCCTCAAGCCGCAAGAGCCTAACGTTACATTTACAATGTGATGATGGTGGTGGATTGCGGATTGGTGGTCGTGTGTATTGGTCGTGCGGATGAGAACAGGTGGGACGAGGGAGGTAAAAGGGACCACCCACAATGAGAATATGCACTTTCGATCCGCCTATTCGATGTGTGCAGCTACGGCAGAGCACCTAGCTGGGGGAGGGGTTCGCTTCCCGGACTCACCACCGTTGCCAGCTCGTTTTGCGACTGCGCCGCCAAACCCCCAACCCAACCCAATATCGACGCCATTGTGAGTAAAGAAGTGTATCGAAATGTCATCTCTACGCACAATGACGTGAAGGAAGTGAATTTTTGCAATGCAGAACCTCATAGAGTATCCACGATGAAACGTTTCGCATTGTTGGTGCGCCACTGCATGTGCCCTTTTGGAGGACGAAGAGGAGGCATGGCAGCGACAGTAGCGGCGGAAGCCGAGACAAAGAACGGATTCAGACAGGCCACACCACTCCCGACTCCAAGTCGGTTCCAACTTGACATTGGCCTCTGCATGCACACTCGTCAACAACTTTCGTGTTGGAGCGTGTGGTGGCCTCTTGTTCCGCTCATCGAAACTATACATTAGCCCACTAGCCCCCTTGAAGGGGTCTGACTTCCAACTGGGAATCTCTCCTAACCTAATCAGGGTGTACGCGGCAGCGTACAACCCTAATATGTGAGCACTTCCTCAATGCGGTTTGTTGAATTTTCAGTCGCTTATAACTCTTGATTGCCTGAACGGATTGTGGCGAATGATAGCTCAAAAGAACCGCCTTCTAGACCGGAATCGAATGAGCCGTCCCGCGTTTTGGTACTGGAACGCGTTAAGACAAATTGTACAAAAATGTTCCAAAAAAGTGGTGTTTTTTTTTCATGTTCTGCACACACTTTTAGGGTCGCCGCTCTGGAACGCTACTGTTGATTGGGACGAAACTTGGCGTGAGCACGTAGTATAGGATGGCAATTTTGTGCCCCAAGGTAAATTTATCTAGGTGCTTCGGATCTATAGTTATGGCCGATTTGGTCATTTTTCGAAACATAGTCGTTTTATTTTGGCCAAAACCCGACAAGAGTAAAAGTCGAAAAAAAGCCGAGTAAACCCCAAAAGGTTTTTTGATTTTCGTGAACAGCTTTGCAAAGAATGTCTGGGGCGCTTGCATGATATTTGAAATTCTCACCACATAATGAGATATTGGCAACCAAAATTTCGGCAAATCCGACCAAAAAAACTTTGTGACCTATAGGCGCTTCAACCGTTCGTGACACCGCTGTGCTGTAATGACAAAAGTTAATCGTCCAGACTTGGAATAGGTTACTTTCGACAAATGGGAGCGCTCCGATGCCCGTGTCTCTGTCAGCCCTCTTCGAAAGGCCATTTTTTAGGTGTTTTGTTCCAAAAGTTTGTTAGCTATAGACGCTTCAACCGTTCGTCGCAGAGCTGTGCTGTAATGATGAAAGTTACTCGTCTGGACCTGGAATAGGTCACTTGCGAGAATGGGAGCGCTCCGATTTCCATGTTTCGCAGCTCGACCCTCTTGGCGCACCCCCATTTTGGGCAAAATTGATCTATGATCGTGCATTATTTTTCATTTCCTGAACGAATTCTGGCGCGTGATAGCTCAAAAGAAGCGCATTCAAAGGGGGAATCGATTAAGTCATAACACGCTTCCATACGCTTGTGCATTACCGAGAAGTTTTTGGAGATGGCAGGACCCACTTTACATAACAAGCTTCTTGGTTCGTCGCCCACTCGCGCCTGCATCAATTGGACGGAAACCTCGCAGGCATCTATGCTCCACATCAAAAAATGAAATCGCCGGAGGGACTCTTGCTACATGCCAGCTATGGTTTACTGGGCACATTCTTCTTTTTACCATGTTCCCTAAATCAAGAGGTCGCTGGTTCGAATCCCAGTAACGCCTGCCTGTGCCTTTGCGCGTGTCCCCTTGGGAAACCCATCAGCGTTGCTTTACTGCAGTGTCTCCAGTCCATTCCACATGTTTTGTCTCTTTTCTAGGTTCTTTTACCAGAATTTTGGTATTTTTTTGAGCTGGGAAAAATAATTATGGACGAATGCTCGCTACAGCCCCTGATACATGAAAATGACACATCTGCACACCCGCACGCACGCACGCACGCGCGCGCACGCACGCACGCGCACGCACGCACGCACGCTCGCACGTACACACGCGCGCACCCACGCACGCACGCACGCAAGCACGCACGCACGCACGCACACACGCACGCACGCACAATGTGTACAGTGGTACACGCTTTTCATAAGCTGTATGGTGCAACACTGAGCATGCGTCCGTTCTGGTCTGCTGCTGTGGGTTTGTATGTTTGTGCGTGCGTGAGTTTTTGATTAATGTTTCATTTACGAAAAAACACTGTATTAAGGAAAATTTTGCAGGTGGCTGCAAAAAAAGGAGAATATGTGACGCTCCTTTAGGCCCAGTTTGAAAAAACGCGGTATTAAAAGTAGCCACTTCATCAGATGATCAACTTCAGTTTGGACAAACCGTGTATAATCGAACCAAGCGCAGCAACACGTCACATATTCGGCGTTTGTTGTGCGAGCCATCGCACACAGCCACAACACTACCACTATCAATCCACCCTGACAAACTCTTTCATCTCTCTGACGATGCGCATCATTCATTAGGCATCGTATGGATGGACAGGGCACACAGCCAAAGATTCTGCATAAATAATTTCGCTACCCTGCCCATCTAAAATTTTTAATATGTGGCTTGCCCTTACAGTAAGTGATATGCACCATCAATTCACGATCTTGAGTACCAAGTACATTGCATACCCTGCATTCAATCTTCGATTCTCGTTCATCTTTGTTCCGCTTCTGTTAGCCTGTGCCTATGGACGGACGGAACTGCCATCTGTAGACGTCCAGTCAAGGACAAGGCCCGCTTTCGTCTCTGAGTCCAAGGAATGGAAGGCTTTGGTCCTCATGCAGCCTGGACTGCCTTTCCAATGATCCAAGCGAGCACAACAAACGCAGAATATGTGACGTGTTGCTGCGCTTGGTTCGATTATACACGGTTTGTCCAAACTGAAGTTGATCATCTGATGAAGTGGCTACTTTTAATACCGCGTTTTTTCAAACTGGGCCTAAAGGAGCGTCACATATTCTCCTTTTTTTGCAGCCACCTGCAAAATTTTCCTTAATCCCCCTTCCCCAGTTATATATAGGTGTGCTCAAAAAGGTCGCAGAAGCCGCACACAGGCTTGCATAGACGCAGCAAACGAACAACGTAGGTATACAGTTCAAGTGCATACGTTGTTTCAAGTGCCTTCAATAGTAACAGTAGCTGCTGACTGGACAATGACACTGTTTGAATCATAAGGTTATAGTTATGCCAGGGCACTCTTTCAATCAATTGCCTTGTCTGTGTCACCAAATCTCCCAATCTTTTTCAAAAAAAAGAACGTACCGTAAATTCAATCGAGCCATAGGAAGGCTGGAATTATATTCTGTATATTTAGGAGGGGGGGGGGCAAATAAAGGGGGCTACTAAATTGAGGGTCGATGTGTGGGGAGCTTTGGTGGGCTTCGGGAACGGCAGTGTCAACCAATCAACTGGATCTGCCTGCCCTGCCAATCGAACCCGCATTGCAGCGGGATATGGATACGGTCCCCCTATCACCTCCGGTCATACTGACGTGCGGTTCTAATTGACGCGCAGCATTTGACAGGCTGGAGTGGGATAAATCAGACGAACCGTCTGGATTCACTGCCGCTTCCCGTCCCATCTACACTCTTGTGCCCACTCCAGACTGCAGGCGCCGCCGTTTCGAAACGTTTCATCGCGACTACTTTACATAGGGATTCACTGGTCTTTCGATTGTGTCTTGAGTATGTTTCTGGAAATATGTCTCAGAGTGTCGGTATAACGCTGTGGAGTGGCTCGGCCTTCACTCTGCAACGTTCCCCAGCGCTGCTGTGTCGCCCATTCCAGTTGCCGCAAACATTCTAAACTGGACGCTATTGTGAAAAGAAGTGTTTTGAAATGCTAACCAACCCTAGCGTGTGTCAAGTGCGTTTCAAAAAGAATATCCCCATAAAGTAGTCGGGATGAAACATTGCGCAATGCGCAGCGGGGCGACTGCTTGTGCATGAGGGAATTCTTCAAGGAATGTTCTAGAGCCAGTTGATAATGAACTTCCAGTGGTCGATTTTCGATCACTACGTCGTCCTCTGACACTCCACGCAACACACATACCGTGATTCAACCTACCTTGTATTCTTAAGAGCGCATGCTTCGTGCACGTGCACTCAAGTCAGCAGAGTAGGGAGAGGTTATTATACTGCAGGAACCGTCCGAACGTTCACGTCCAAGCATCCAGCGGAGCGTGGGCTTTTCCGTTAGAGAGCGTAACTGTGTCGTAGCCGACAGCAGTGATGGTGCCAGCACTAGAGGACAGGACAGCGATCTTCACCGCCGCGTCCATCCAAGCGCAGCTCCGCCAGTGTGGGGGATCCGCTACGGGTGGGGAACCAGTGGCTCTGCAAGCAATTGCGGGAAACTTTTGTGAAGACATGCGCCTCTCCATGCGGTATCGCATTGGATTGTCGTCGCAGTTGAACCGCTCGATGGATGGGTTCGAAATTGGAAAGATACAAACAGTCTACTCTCAGCGTGAGGGACAGGCGGTGTCCCAGTTTGGTCGCTCCTGTCCTGCCAAAAATCCCCGGAACAAGCCTCAAGCCGCAAGAGCCTAACGGTACATTTACAATGTGATGATGGTGGTGGATTGCGGGTTGGTGGTCGTGTGGATTGGTCGTGTGGATGAGAACAGGTGGGACGAGGGAGGTAAAAGGGACCACCCACAATAAGTATATGTACTTTCGATCCACCCATTCGATGTGTGCAGCTACGGCAGAGCACCTAGCTGGGGGGGGGGTTGCTTCCCGGGCTCACCACCGTTGCCAGCCCGTTTCGCGACTGTGCCGCCAAACCCCCAACCCAACCCAATATCGACGCCATTGTGAGAAAGAAGTGTATTGAAATGAAGTGAAGGTTTGCAATGCAGAACCTCATAGAGTATCCACGATGAAACGTTTCGCATTGGCAGTGCGCCACTGCATGTGCCCTTTTGGAGGACGAAGAGGAGGCATGGCAGCGACAGTAGCGGCGGAAGCCCAGACAAAGAACGGATTCAGACAGGCCACACCACTCCCAGTCGGTTCCAACTTGACATTGGCCTCTGCACGGAGCGCCGTTGCATGCACACTCGTCAACAACTTTCGTGTTGGGGCGTGTGGGGCCTCTTAATCCGCTCACAAACTATGTATTGCCCCATCCCCCCCCCCGAGGGTCTGACTTCCAGTGGCCTCTCCTAACCTCCCTCCTCCCTCTCCTCCCTCTCCTCCTCTAGTTGTAGGTGTGCTCTGAAAAGTGTCGCAGAAGGCGCACACAGACTTGCATAGACGAATGATGAAGCAGCAAACGATCAACGTATACACAGCTTGCCACTTCAAGTGCGGCGCCTTCAATAGTAACAGTAGCTGCTGACTGAACAATGACACTGTTTGAATCCTAAGGTTATAGTATGCCAGGGCACTCATTCGCGGGTACGGGATAGCAAGTCGACACCAATACAGTCACAACAACGGGGGTTGGGGAGCATTGGGGATTCCTGAATAACATTTTGCAGTTCTGTTTAATTTTAAAAGTCCTCCAATAATTTTTAGAGGTTTCTGCGATCAAGAAAGAATATTCAAGACTTTTCTTTTACAAATATGTCCACCTTTTCTCAGAGCAAAAGCTCGGCGCATTCCGTCACTTTGCGCATTGGAGAAAGCGCCAGGGTATTATTGTATTTTCATTTTTTGTTCTTTCGAAATGTAATTAAGAAAATGCAGGTCCGTCCGCCGTCCGAAATGCAACAACAGCAGAAGAATGTCAGCATCGTCAGTGTTAGCGGAGGTATTGATTTTTTTTTGCATTTTTGTTCAGTCTTTCTTTTTTGACTTTTGTCGATCTTTTTAAAATATTAAAAATTGAAACATTCGCACGGTAAGCTCTGAGATGAGTCGAAAATAAGGTCGAATGAAATAGCGCTATTTAGAGCGTTTTTGGGGGTGCAACACTGAAAACAGGCGAAAACACGCAACACCTTACGGTTAGGCAATTGTTTTCAGTATAGAAAGGGGGGATCCGGGATAGCGAGTGGGTTGCTGCCGCAGCACGTGTCAAATAAAGCTTCAAATAATATCATCATATTTACATGTTTTTGATGGCTAGCCGCACAAAACCCTTTCAATTTAATTTCAGACAGTCCCTCCAGCTACCAGAGTCCCACTCGTTGGACGAATTTTGACTCGGACGGCGATATGCACGCGATGCTCATGCAAGAAGCTGGTGCTAGCGGCGCTAATGCTAGTAGTAGCATGAAAGCTTCCAGCATAGCTGACAACAGTGCTAGCAGTAGCATCACGAATGCTATTGGCGGCGGTGGCAATAGAGACAGTATGAACGATAGCACCGAAGACACAGTGTCAAGGACTACTGGAGGTGGAGAGAGAAAAGGTGGTGTTTTATTTTTGTCTTACTTAATTGTTCTATCATGGCATTGGAGCATGGAACCTGGAAACATTGAGTAGTTGCTGTTTTACGTGTCTTAAGAGTTGCGTTTGAAACATGTATGCCAGCGGATGGGTTCTGTTGTGTATGATTGGAAGAAGGGAAATGCGCTTGAGTCATAGGTGCCCACGGGAATTGGGCCAGGGGAGGGGTAAATCGCCAAATTTTTCGAAGGCAGGGGGTGGGTAATTCGGGATTTTCGGGATGCAGTTTTATATGTCGGAATTTGACAAAAAATGGTACTTATTCGCCTTAAAATGGAACCAAAACGTGATCTAAACGCCATTTCTATGTACCTTTAAGCTGCAAAGTACAAAAAGACAGCGCCGCAGGTACACTTTTGCCAAATTGGCTTGGAGTTGGCTTGGCTTTTTTGGCTTGAAGCTGACTTGAAGCTCCAGAAAATGAAAGCCAGGGGAGGGGTAATCCCGAAAGTCTTTTGGGATAGGGTCTTCCAGGGGAGGGGTATACCCCCCCCCCCCTATACCCCCCCAGCGGGCACCTATGGCTTGAGTCATAGGTGCCCATGGAAATTGGACCAGGGGAGGGGTAAATCGCCAAATTTTTTGAAGGCAGGGGGTGGGTAAACTGGGCAATTCGGGATACTTCCCACAGGGTGGGTGGGTGGGTGAGTGTCATGCATGGTCCATCAATGCAATGCAGCAGCACACTGTATGAATCTACATGGTATGATGGTAAGAAGAAGAAGAAAAATGGTAGCCTGTGTTCTGCGATGAAGACACAGTAGACAACCACAGAAACTGCACTGCAAGTGTTGGAGGCCGAACCACGAATCAATGTGGTGGAGATCTGCGTCTATGTCCTGGCTCAAGCAGAACATTTGTATACAGTCTGCAGGCCAAGAGCGTCAGTTTCTTTCTTGTGGGCTGTTGTCAGGTGAACTTGCAACTTGGTGTGCATCAGCACACCATCACAGTCACAATCTGGTGAGAGAACAGCCACTTGTTCGAAGAATGGGCTGATGAAACTGTAGAGGAAAAAGGAGGAATTAGCTAATGTTGCTGGTTCATCAGCTTGCTCAGCAGAAGCCTCAGCAGTAGGCTCAGCACCAGCAGCAGGTTCAGCAAGTACTGCAGCAACAGGTTCAGCATTTGCATGCTACTCTTTTAGTGAGATGTAGGTTTACACTGTGGCTGCAGTTGACTTTTCTCTGACTGTTTTTACAGTAATGAGACTGAGTCCTCTGAACATTGGACGATCTTCTCCCTTGCAACTAATTAAAAGTTCGATGAACTCATCGTTAGTTAGCATTGACGCAGTTAGCTTAAACGTGGCTGACGCAGTTGCTTGGGAGCTGGCAGCAAGTAATTTGGAGTCGCCTGGCTGTGTCCACTGATGCAGTTGCTTAGGAGCTGGCCCTGTGGCAGTGCCAGTGGCTGGCAAGCCAGTGGCAGGCAACTTGGCACTTGCTGACACAGTCGCGTGGGCTGCGAAGCGACAGGAGGTACTCGCAGTGCCCTGACAGGCGGAGCGGCTCTATTGACGACCGTCTGCACGCAAATTAACTGCGCTGCAGGCGAAAATTTGGCCATTTCTATGTCTCACCAGGAACTCTTCCTTAAAATTAACGGTAATGGGCGGTTGTAATTGGCCAGGTTTGCTAAGAATTAAATATTACCTGGCCAACGGGTGAGTTGCACGCTCACCACAGCGCTGCAGGCAATTTTTTCGCATATTAGAGCGTCAACCTAAGGGAATCCTATGTCCTTGCCCAAAACGCTTCCCTAGTCAAAGAGTGACTTGCACACTCACCCACCACAGCGCCGCAGGCAAAATTTTGCGCGCATGGGTAGTGCGTTAATCTTAAAAAACTAGACATCTGCTAAACCTCCCTGACTGCCTGCTGGCGCTTGCCCTTCGCCTACCTGCCCACACTAGTGCTTCCTAGTGCCCTGCACACCCGTACCTAGAGAGAGGCTACAGGAGACAGATGCTACGTAACGTACGTGCACACATATCTCGCGTCTTTGGGTGCCGGTTAAAACAAAAATCGATAAACGCTGTACGAATCAAAATCGATAAACGCGCACCCAAGTCAATGCCGAAGTAGTGTTTGCACAACAGTTGCGCGGCTGCATTGCACTAGATGGTTGGCTATAGAGATGGGGAGGGTATCCCGAAAATCCCGATTTGGTTTCGGGATTAGGTAGCCCAGGGGGAGGGTAATCCCGAAAGTCTTTCGGGATAGGGTCTTACAGGGGAGGGGTATACCCCCCCCCCACGGGCAGGTATGGCTTGAGTACCTTTGGCGCGCGCGCACGCACACACACACACACGCACACACACACACACACACACACTGATTGCTGCAACAAAATATCGCTTATGAGAACCATTGGCATTTTAAAATTAAATGAATAAATACGCGAAATTGCAGCGGACGTGCTGGAGGTGTCGTCGGACGGCGAGACGCGCAACCTCCTGGAGCAGGAGGGGGGCGACAGCGAGTCGGAGGCCGAGAATCAGTTCGAAAATTCCAATTTAAATTTCCAAAATCTCGAGAACCAGCCCAGCTCGTCCGATGGCGACGCTTCCGTCGACAACTCGGCGCATGCGGAGAGTGGCAACCCCGTCGCGAACGCAGCACACGTCAACAATTATACGGCGCCCACCGCAAGCGGTTTCGAGCCTCAGTTGAAACAATTCGAAATGACGAGTAAAGACCGACAGTACTATGCGCAGTGCTTCGACATGCTACTCGACAAGACGGCTGGGGTGAGTGACATACCTGTAACTGGGGGGGGGGGAGGGGTTTGGGGGTCCCGCAGAATTTTTCCAACTCCCCCCCAACCCCCCCCCCCCTAGAATTTTCTCAAGGGATTTTCACGCAGTGTAAAACGATAAAAGTGAGTAAATGTATTTCTGTGCTTTTCAGTGTTATATAACCATAAAACAGCTAAATAACACTGTTTAGACCCTAGTTTATACCCATTTTTGGCCAAAAAGTACCAGTATAACTCAACAAATAGCTGGCTACCCCCACTTTTTGCTCCAGACACCCCCCCCCCAGAATTCGGCCATTTACCCCCCCCCCACTCTTCCAGACCTGGTTACAGGTATGGTGAGTGGGGCAAAAGACAAACAGACAATCGAACAGACGCAGGGATGAACTTTATGTACGTACACGCAGGGTTGCAGAAAAACAAGATCTTTCAATAAAAATATTACTTTAAAAATCAAACTTTTATTTAAATTGTTCAACCCTGTGTACACTGTCCCGACTTGATTGGTACACACGCCTGTAACTGAGGGTATGAGGGACTCACCCAGTCGGCAGTCACCCCCCTACCACCCAACCATTCCAAAATTTTAAACCTGTCTAAATTGACTGCAGTAATGAAATGAAAGTGAGCGGTGTTTGCCAGTGGCGTAGCCAGGGGGAGGGCAGGGGGGCGTTTGCCCCCCCCCCCCCAAAATTTCCAGAGACCCGATTTTTTCCAAAGGGGCGACAATTCCAGATTAAACACAAGTTGCAGTCTTGCCCCTCCCAAATCCAAATCCTAGCTACGCCACTGGTGTTTGCGTCATTTTTTTGTCATTTTATTTATCATAATTCACAAGAAACGCCATTTAGAGTTATTCATTGCCACGATGTTTTGTGCGACATTTTCCATACTTCGCCCAAGCTTGGGTCTCATAGTCTTGCCTCTTCCCCCCCCCCCCCCCCCCCCCCCCCCCCCTCTGCCCACAGAACTAGCTCGGACGCACGCACGTACACTCTGTTCATGTGGGTGGTGGCGTATTTTCAGCGCTCCCTGCAGGCGCTTCGTGGCGCCGATCAGTCGGTGATTCAGTTCTTTGAGAAATCCCAACTGAGAAAGGAGACCCTGTCCAAGATCTGGGCTCTGTCAGACGTGAACATCGATGGCTTCCTCAATTTAGAAGAGTTCTCCACCGCCATGCATCTGGTTGTTCTGGCTGTCAAGGTCAGTGCGTGCGTGCGTGCGTGCGTGTGTCTGAAGCTGAAAACTGAGCATTGAAAATGGACTCGCAAGTCACCAGGATTTTTTTTTTGCGTGGGTGGTGTGTGACCTCCCTAGTGACGGATTCTGGGGGGAGTGTGTGGGGGAAGGGGGAATTCCCCTGCAAAATCCCTCCCCTCCCCTCCCTGAAAAACAATTTCTGGATCCGCCACTTAGCCAACAAGTGTTTCGTGCACTCTATATGAATAGGAAGTGCGTTGTGCATGGTAGTGGTTATTCAAGGTAGCGTGCGTGCAACTTTGATCGTATACGGAATGTGCTGCACTAGCGGGTCCAGGATTTTCTGAAGGGGGGGAAGGTCAATTTTTTTCATCGCATTTAATCCGGAGACGTCGAGGTTTCGCCCTGGCATCGGCATTTGCTTTTTTTGTACTATTTTCAACGCACAATAGTGAGTTGCGATAGAACCACAGCGCCATAGGCGAAAATTTTGCAATTTTGATTGCCTTAATCCAAAGAAAACTACTTTGCCGGTGTGGTCGACCTTTTTCCTCTCCCCCTGAGCTCTCTCCCTCTCTCCCCCAACTCTGAGCTGACAGGTGGGGGAGACCCCCCTCCCAGTGCAAGGAAGGTGGGGGGGGGGGGCGTGGTGTCACAGGACAATCCATATTTGGGCAAAATAGGGTCTATAAGGCACTTTTTGGTTAAAATGGGTGGTAGTATGGTGTGAGGTCGTGGTATTCCAAAAAAGCTCAGTTTTGATACTACCAAGCAAGTTTATACATGAATAACTATTAATTGTATAATCGAAACACCACTTGAACGCCTCTTTACCACTCAGAAACTATGTTTTACCCCAAAACAAAGATTTTTTGTTAGTATAAACAACAACTTTTTATTACATCTTTTTGTTTAATTGAGCTACCCTGCATATGTGTACGCTATTCAGTTTGAATGATCGTTGGGTTTATGCTGAATTGGTCAAGTTCCTTTCGCCATTTTGTGCTCAAGTGCTCAAGTTCATTTGAAAACACATTTTTCGATTTTCTGTTGCTTGCAGGCTTCCGTGCCCATTCCCGATGCCTTGCCAGCCTGCATACAGCCTCAGATGACGCCTAAGGTCCAGTACGAGGCCGAGCTGCAACTACAGAGCCGTGGCGGCCTTCAGAAGACGCAACTCGAAGATGAATCCGTGGTGAGCAAGCAGCGTGTCATGCAGTGGCGTTGCCAACATTTGGTTTTGGGAGGGGCAAAATGAGCATTGTTTGAGGGGCCACTTAAACATAATTTTCGGGTGATTTTGCCCTCATTTTTTTGGGTGCAGGCAATAATTCGACGAAAAGAGCGCACCCTAGAGCAAGCAAACTGCATCATTTGCCCAAGAAATCTAGCGCCGCAGGACACTGCCCAGATGACACAGCGCCTCAGACAAAAATTCTTCTTTTTGTGTCCAATCGGGAAATGTCGTAAGGCTACCCCACCTCTGGAAAAAATCGGGTCTCCGAAAATCTTGGGGGGGGGGGCAACGCCCCTCTCCCCCCCCCCTGGCTACTCCTCCAGTGTCATGACCCAGCACACACAATGCCGTCATTCGGTCTGAGGCACGAGGGCCGCCACAGATAAATAAGAAGAAGAACGCCACTTATGCATGTTCTACGGACAGGATGACCCGAGAAAATCCACTGAAAGGAAAGTCCTCAAGAACTGAAGTCCTCCTTCGAGAACTGAACCCAGGACCTTGAGGGCATGAGTGCAACTGTCTTACCATCTTGCCGGAGGACTGTGGACGCATCAAATTCACTCATTGACGCGCATAGGTACGTTTGCTAATGACAGCAGCCATTGTAGCAGCTGGAGAAGTTCTCGAACCACCCGCCGCTCTCGCCTCGCGGCCCCGTGCCCTCTCAGCTCGCCGGCAGGGAGCTGAGTAGGCCCGTCGCCCTCAAGGCCAATGGCAATGGCAATGCGCTTGCCAGCGCGCAAGAAGGTTCGTCCGTGCGTGTCTCTGTGCGTCTGCATTTCGTGGTGCGGAACGTGTCTATCCCCCCTTCCTCTAATTTGTGCTCCGTACCAGCAATTTGTGTCGTTGACAAATCACACCAAAATAGCGCCAGCTGGTGATTGAAGGCCTTGGATAGGTCGAGTGAGGCGGAACGGCCGTGGCGCTGCGGAGGTCTGGGTGGGGGCCTCCTCGACGGAGGGCCTTTCGGCTGCACCAGAAGCAATGGCGGCACCAAAATAGCGCCAGTTACAACCTATTCTCAGCGCGTAAAGGAGCAATTGAAAGGGTCACAAAATTGTCCTTTCGACCCTCGTTTCCATCGACATTCCCGAGTGGTTTTACTGTTTTCCTACAGTCGTCTATATACTATTTAGTGAAACATTTTTTCCATTCAGCCCCGTCATTTTTGTTGACCCCCCCCCCCTAAAAACCTATTTATTGCTTGGTCTACTCGCCCCGGCTCCCTCGGCCCGATACGGTTGCAGGTATGGTATGTTGTTGTTGGATTTGGGGCGACGCTAGGAGGCCGTCAATGGCCCATGTAGCCTACCCATCTCCATGACGCCTTCCCGTCTACAGCCGTATAATTAGCGGAAGACTTTCGGAAGAACGCCATCTGTAATCTAGGGCAGCGATGGCACGAGAAAATCCATGGAAAGGGAAGTCCTCGATCTAGTGGCGCCATCAAGAATCGAACCCAGGACCTTGCGCGCAAGAGGCCGGTTTTTTGCCACTAGGCCCACTAGGCCATGCCATGGTATGGTATGGTATGATTCTTGTTTGCTTGCTTGATGATGACCCATTATTTTCAATTTCCAAACAATTCTATAAATCCTTTCCAGTGTCTGTGGCCGCGCCGCCATTGCCTCTGGGGCAGCCGAAAGGCCCTCCGCCGAGGCCCCCACCCAGACCTCCGCAGCGCCACGGCCGTTCCGCCTCACTCGACCTATCGAAGGCCTTCAATCACCAGCCTAACCAGCTGGCCCGTCAGTCACTGGCGCCCCGCGAGGGGGTTGCTCCCTCGCCGCCGAAGAAGGCGGAGAGCCTACCTCGGAACGCGGTGCCCCTGCCCCCCAGTCCCCCTCCGCCCCCTCTCCCACAGGAGGGTGGAGGCCTCCTGGGGGTGACGGCCCAGGAGGGTGCGGGACAGGAGAAGAGGAGGAAGGGAGAGAGAAGAGCGAGGAGGAGGGAGAAGGTGCTGAAAGCGATTGAGGATGAAGGTCAGTGGGTGAACGGACGGACAGACAGCCACAAGGAATGGCATAGCAAAGTGTGAAGTTTCGATCACCCACACACCAAATTAATACGCTAGGTATAGGTGTGACACGTCTCATTACGTTAGCAACCAGTCTTCCCAAAGGAAACATTAAATGCGTTTCGGGAAACATTTTCATTTTGCTAAGCTGTTTGTGGCAAGTTTCGTTCGATTGACAGCAAACACGTTTCAAAAATGCTACATTTTCGTCCTCACTTTTGATTTCAAATGATAATCGCGTTCGCTTTCTTTCTTGCTTTTTTGAACATTCGAGCTTGCGTTGCATAGCCGCTGGCTGCGGGTGGGGGAGGGGGGTCCATAATTTGCTCAGCCTACCACCCCAAGGTCCCCTTCCTGGCTAGAGGGTACGCATGTAACAATCACACATGATCCCATCCCACTCTCGCACCCCCCCCCCGCACGCGACGTATTTAGTCGCACAGATGGCTGATTATGAACGATTGAGATAAGCAATGGCAACCAGTGTTGGGGAAAGGGGAAATTTCCCCTCCCGAAATCGAAAACATACGGGGGGAAGTGTGAAGCGAGGGGAAAGGGCTGGGACGTGGGAGAAGAAACGTGCCTAACGAACCTACTTGTCCGCATACAAATGCGTGTAGGCGGTTGAAAATCGCAAAAAAAAAATCGCCTGTGGCGCGGATTTTATGCATTACTTGTCAATAATGGACCGATTGGGTGCCCAAAACATCGCCGAAATAGCCCAGCATCACTGGCGGATCCAGGATTTTCTGACAGGGGGGGGGCAAGATCAAATTTTGTCTGCATAGTTTCAATTGGATAGCTATATTTCGCACGTTTGGCGCCGCAGCCATCTTTTTCACATGTTTTGCAACATTTTTAACAAGCAGTTGGGCTGCAAACACATATTTTACGTTTTTGCTTCTGGTTGGGTTGTTTTTAGGAGAAAATGTGAGACATTTTGTCCAAATTTTCAAATTGAGCCACAGACAAAAATTTTTCATTGTTAACTGTCGCATCCCTTAGAATTTCAAGGAGTTTTGCATTACTTGTGGGCCAAAAGCATGCGCCGCAGGCGAAAATGGCATGCCCCCCCCCCTTTGGATCTTCTAGGCCCAGCATCTTCTCGCTTCCCCCTTTCTGCTAAATCCCCCCCCCCCCTTCCTAAAATTTCTTGGTCCACCACTGATGGCAACCCCTCTAAAAGTTCAGACACGACCAACAAGAGCAACACGACCAACAAATCAGCGATAACCAATGTACGCAAACACTTTTGCGTGCTACAAATGCGCTGCCCGAAACATTTTTGCCCGATAATTTTATTAATGTTACCAACTTCCCATCATCATCAGCCAATGTGGAGGTAACCGGGTCTGACTGGGGGGGGGGGGCGCTTAAAATGTAAACGTTGCACCAAATAGCGCTTAGAGTCAAATAATAGGGGGAGGGCGAATAAGCTCAAAGTATAGGGTTTGCGGTATATCGTATTGGTATGTCCATGTGCGGTACATGCATACATGCGGTATACGCACGCACACACGCTCGTGCGCAGTGATAATTGTCTTGCAGCGACGGCTGCCTATTCGGAGGAGACGGTGGGTGGTGATTGGCAGCGGAGGTGCCATCGCCTGCGCCAGTTCAACGCCGCCTTGGAGAAGGAGCACGCGCGGCTCTGTCAGATCCGTCTGCAGCTGGCGCTTAGATTGGAAGAAAAACAGGAGAAAAAGTGACTTTATTCGGAGGAAAATGGTGAAAAAATATTGATGAAAAATAAGGACCGTTCCTGTAGCCGGTCTTGGTCCAGTTGCTACAGTGATCTTACAAAAAAATCAAGAGTCGATTTCTTGAGCTTCTTACCATTCAAACCAATTATCGGCTACAGGTATGGGTTCCGCAGTGTCTACTTAAAATTAAATCTCGTGGAATTGTTTGCGACGGTGTTGAACGGATTCGAGTGATTTCTCGGGCAGGCTAACTCCTCGCTTTGCGTTGCTTCTTCCGTTCGTTGTGTAATCGAGGCACAGATAAAGGTGAGCTTTGTCCAGTAAGCAACCGACATTCAGTGTGTATTGCAGCCATTTTGTGCGGACCCAACAAATACTGTCGGTTCACCATACCTACCCGAAATCCTCAAAGGAACGACCCCTTACAATGAACGCCCAGGATAGAGGGTGGATTGAAACAAATGAACGCCCAGGACATTTATTGGTGGACTTATGGTAATGAAATGCGCAAGAAGGTTCGTGCGTGCGTGCGTGTCTCTGTGCGTCTGGATTTTATGGTGTGGAACTTTTCTAACCCCGCCCCCCCCCCCCCCATTGACAAATCACACCAAAACAGCGCCAGTTGCAACCTATTCTCAGCGCGAAAATGAGCAATTTACATCTACACGCACGCTACAGCTGCACAGGGTCGCGAAAGTGCCCTTTCAACCTTTGTCTATTCGAGTGGTCTCATCTCTTCCCTACATTCGTTTATTTATTTAGTGAAACATTTTTTTGATTCAGCCCATCATTTTTGATTCAGCCCATCAATTTTGGTCACCCCCCACGCCCCCTTAAAAAAAACAATTGCTTGCTACTCGCCCGGCCCACCTGATGCAGTTGCAAGTGTGGCATGGTATGATCTTTGTTTGCTCGCGTGTTGACCCATTATTTTCAATTTCCAAAAAATAAATCTATCAATCCTTTCCAGTTTCTGTGGCCGCGCCGCCATTGCCTCTGGGGCAGCCGAAAGGCCCTCCGCCGAGGCCCCCACCCAGACCTCCGCAGCGCCACGGCCGTTCCGCCTCACTCGACCTATCGAAGGCCTTCAATCACCAGCCTAACCAGCTGGCCCGTCAGTCTCTGGCGCCCCGCGAGGGGGTCGCTGCCTCGCCGCCGAAGAAGGCGGAGAGCCTCCCTCGGAACGCGGTGCCCCTGCCCCCCAGTCCCCCTCCGCCCCCTCTCCCACAGGAGGGTTGAGGCCTGCTGGGGGTGACGACCCAGGAGGATGCGGGACAAGAGAGGAGGAGGAAGGGGAGAGAGAAGAGCGAGGAGGAGGGGAGAAGGTGCTGAAAGCGATTGAGGATGAGGGTGAGTGGGTGGACGGACCGAGAGAGACAGCCACAAGGAAAGGCATAGGGAAGGGTGAAGTCCCCCCTCCCCCCCCCCCCCACCCTCCTCCCAAAAATACGCTAGGTATAGGCGTGACAGGAACGATATAGCAAACAGTCTGTCTAAAGGAAATATTAAATGCGTTTTGGGAAACATTTTCATTTTGCTAAAGTGTTTGTGGCAAGTTTCGCTCGTTTAAGAGCAAACACGTTTCAAAAATGCTACATTTTCGTCCTCACTTTTGATTTCAAGTGATAATCGCGTTCGCTTTCTTTCTTGCTTTTTGAACATTCGAGCTTGCGTTGCATAGCTGCTGCAGGTTGGTGAGGGGCGTCCATAATTTGCTAAACCCTGCCACCCCCATGGTCCCCTTCCCGGCTAGAGGGTATCCATGTAACGTCACACATGGTCCCATCCCACTCTCGCACCCCCCCCCCCCTACCTGTAACCGGGTCTAGAAGAGTGGGGGGGGGGGGGGCTGTAAATGGCCGAATTCGTGGGGGGCATACCTGTAACTGGGTCTGGCAGAGGGGGGGGGGGTAGCTGGCCGATTTTGGGGGAGGGGGTCTCCGGAGCAAAAAGTGGGGGGGGGGGGTAGCTGGCCATTGTTTGAGTTATAATGGTACTTTTTGGTCTAAAATGGGTATAAAAAGGGTGTAAACAGTGTTATTTAGCTGTTTTATGGTCATATAACACTGAAAAGCACTGAAAAACACCAACAGTTACTCACCTTTATCGTTTTACACATGACGAAAATCCTTTGGGAAAATTCTGGGGGGGGGGGGGGGTCGGGGGGAGTTGGGGGGTGGTTGAAAAACTAGTGGGGGCCCCCAAAGCCCCCCCAACCACCCCCCCAGTTACAGGTATGGTGGGGGGGGGGGTGTCTGGAGCAAAAAGTGGGGGGTAGCTGGCCATTTTTTGAAAGTGACTGGCGCTTAGATTGGAAGAAAAACAGGAAAAAAAGTGACTTTATTCGAAAGGAAAATGGTAAAAAAAATATATTGAGAAAAACGAAGAACCCTGTTCCTGCACCCGTTCCTGTTCCAGTTGCTACAGTGCAGTGATCTTACAAAAAAAAGTCGATTTCTTGAGCTTCTTGCCATCCAAACCAAGTACGTACCGGCTGCAGGTATGGGTCCGCAGTGTCTACTTAAAATTAAATCTCGTGGAATTGTTCGCGACGGTGTAAAACGGATTCGAGTGATTTCTCTGGCAGGCTAACTCCTCGCTTTGCGTTGCTTCCTGCGTTCGTTGTGTAATCGAGGCACTGAACTTTGTCCAGTATGCAACTCAACAACCGACATTCAGTGTGTATTGCAGCCTTTTTCGGCGGACCCAACAACAACGGTCGGTTCACCATACCTACCCGAAATCCTCAAAGGAACGACCCCCTCGAATGAACGCCCAGCGTAGAGAGTGGGTTGAACAAATGAAAGCCCAGGGCGTTTATTGGGGGATTTACGGTAATTACACACTCTGGATGATTAGCGATGCGTCATAAATGCCCTGGTGCCCAAAACCACTTGACAGTCAGCAACGACAAGCGTCGTACTCAGCAATCCCCTTGTTCAATCGCAATCTATTGAAGTGCACTACTCTTCACAATGCCATGTTGCTCAGACTTCTGGCATGGCATGCAGACTTGGACCAACGGACATCTGTAACTGGGTAGACCTTGGTGGGAGGGATGGGGGAATTTATGGCCAAAACATGCCAAAAATACAGGCTACGCCCATGGCGTCTTGTTTTCTGGGCACTCATATAGTTAGTTGTTAGCCAGGCAAAAGAACCGCTAAATATATTTTGTAGAGAATGACCTTGTAAAGAAGTGGCAAGGAAACATTTTCAAGCCACGATACAAGATGCTTGCGCACCGAACGCACTCATTTCAAACGCACGCACGCACGCGTGGATTGCAGCCATACCTGTAACTGGGAATTGGACCTGGGGGGGGGAGGGTTCGGGCACTTTCTGGGGGGGTGGGGGGGGGGGTGGGGGGTGGAAAATCTGGAGGAGGGGGGTCTGGGAAGGAAAAAATAGGCACTTTTTGGTTGATTTTTAGTTAAAAAGACACTGTAAAAACCCTAAAATAGGCACTTTTTAGTCAAAATACACTGTAAATAACCCAATATAGGTACTTTTTGGGCGATTTTTGCTCAAAAGCACCATACAAAACACATTACCATTTTCAGTTTCAAATTTCTGGGGGGGTGTGGGTTGGGTCAAAACCAGCAAGTGGGGGAGGAAACCCCCCACACCCCCCCCCCAGTTACAGGTATGATTGCAACCCACTCACTGTCTTGTGGTAACCAACCAGGGCGCACCCGCCTCATGAGACGTGAGTTTGTCGCGGTAGTGTGCCGGGGGGAGGAAAGGAGATCCTAAGTTAAGTTGGTACCTAAGTTTTAACTGCTGGCATTCAATGATGCCCCAGGGGGCACTATTGGAGAATTTATAACAAATCCATCGCTGGGAGCCTCGGGTGGCACTAGTCTGCGTCCCTCGCCTTGTTGTTATTCAAAGGGACACGCTGGGCTACTTTTTGTTGAAGTGTACTGGCAAGTGTAAACACGTTTCAAAGTTGCTACATATAATTCTCACAATCTTTTTGTGGCAGTATTCTCCATGATCATCCTTCTATCTACAGTCACTTTTAGGTCCCTTCTAGTAAAGAAACCTTCATGGGTGCTGGCGTTCGATTTTCCAGCTCCCCCGCCTCAATGTAAGAATATTGTTGAACCCGAACCATCCAGAACTAAACTTTTAAATATTTTTTGCTCCACCAATTCACATTCTAGAAATTGAAGTTTGTTGCACGCGTTTGTTTTTTGATCAACATTTGTCCTGTTTTGTTATTCAACGGAAGAACTCTGTCAGTGTTGCCCAACCGAATGTTATTGCCAAGCGATAAGTGTTTATGACTGGTGTTTTAAGACGGGTGTTTAATGATAGTAAAGCTGACGTCGTTCTTTCGCGGCGCAAAAAGAAGGAACAAAAAGGTTCGTTTGATCGCTAAGTAGAGTAAATTATATCAGTCAAAAAGAATCGTCCGTCAGCCGATCGTCGTCCAACAAAACAAACATCGGAGCACACATTGCCTGCGGCAGGAATCGAACCTGCGTCGGCACGGCCACAACGTGGAGTACTAACCACTATACTACGCAGGCCGAGGGCTATTGCCCCAATTCTGCTCTATGAGCAAACGCAGGTGAGACCGCACTTTCGGATATACTGTAGACCTAAGAATTAGACCCCATGCTCTTATTTACCCCCCCCCCCACAATCACACCCCTTTCCCAGACTGCGACGCTATTCCAGTTTAGGCATTTAACTAAAAATCGGGTTCTTAAAAATATACGCGTTCATCAAAACTTTAGGCGTGCTACAAAAAAAACACGCATACTGGTATTCCAAAACAGACGGAAGGGACACGTACGTCACGTCTTCATACACCCATTTATAAGCCTAATTAGCCAATTTACCAAAAGAACAGTGTTGTTGAACGAGAATGTGTACATGCAAGGGTACACGCGTCGGGGGCACCACTGAGACGGGCAAAAGGTTCGTAAAGTTGCACGTAAGAAACTTGTGGCCAGTGCCAGCGTTTATACCCAACTGCCAGTGCCAGTGCCAGCGTTTATCCTACCCCCTTGCTTATGCTTAGGCTTTGCTCAGACTTGCCTTGCTTCGGGGCACTATTGGAGGATTTACGGTAGCACCGTTGATGCGTGACCGCTCAGTGACGCAGTTTAGTGTCTTTTCTGACGCAAGTGTTCCGTCCTGAATCGTGACTCAGCAATGAGGATGATTCCACGCACAAAAGGCACTGTCATTTTGGTTTCTCGCAACCTTTTGCAACTCGTCACATTTTCGTCAAAGTCGGCGAAGACACGATACGCTTGTGGTAGTGGGCAATATCGCTTGTGCTCGACAAGAATTTCCAACATTTCACTTGAGAGAGAGTGAAGCTTTCTGAAGAGAAGAAACAGGAACAAATTTCGAGAGCGTAAGTTCGAAGGTGGAGATACGGCCACTATGCGGCATTTTCTGCCTCAGTATTCCCGCTTTTGTCCCCAGGGTACGCGTCTTGCCTGCTACACTGCCTTCTTGACATTCACTTTCCGCCTCCTAATTTCTGCTTGTCAAATCGGTCCTGATTTCTTGTTCCAAACGGCGTCGCAGGTAAGCAGCGGTTGAAGTTGTTGGCACTATTGAAGAGTGTGCTGTACTTCGCATGACGTCAGTCTACACTAACACAAGTACACACCGTGAGTCGGCGCCGCGAGGGGAATTCTTGTCACTCTGCGCTGCTGCTTTCTCTGTCGCGTGGGCCGACAAAAATAGCTGTTGAACCCCAGCCAAGTTGAAATAAATAACTCTTCCTAGATTCTGTTTATACTTTGAAGCGGCGGATTTGAACCAATACAAAGCGAGACAGCGGATTCTCGGGACATCAACAGCCATTGGTCGACAGTTCAAGTACGGATCAGTCCATCCACAAGTCCTGCAGTAGCCTGGATAGCACATACCAACAGGATAAGGTAAGACGGTAGGCACTAGGCAATAACAGTCCTGCAGGTTTATCTATGCACAGCTGTCGTGCTGTAGTGGGTACTGGTAGGTACATAGGTTGATTGGTATATGTAGTTAAGCTGCTGATAGGTAGGTAGGTAGGTACAGGTATTTAGGTACATAGGTAGGTAGAAATGTCGATAAAACGGCTTACATTTTATATAAAATAGGAATTACACCACCTACTATCCGTCTAGTCTACCCATTGCTGTCACTGCAATATGCAGTGATATTATAGCACATCTAAAACATCTAAAACATCTAAACATCATAAACAACAAAAAGATATTTACTTCGAAATTTCGGAAATCACAGACCAGTGGGCCAGTGGGCCGCGAACGCACCAGAATATTTTAAATGCGTCAATGCTCAGTGCTCAACGCTAAAGAAAAAAAACAACGCGATCACATTATATCATTAGGCGTAGGCTCAACTCAACTCAACTCAAATAGGCTACTGCAACTCATTCAATAGCTCCTCGCTAGTTTGTGTCTGTGCGTGTGTATGCGCAAGCACTTGCATGTGAGCTTGCGTGCCTGCATGTATTAGTGGTGTGTAAGTGTGCGCGCACGCGTCCACACGTGCGTGCGTGCGTGCGTGCGTGCGTGCGTGCGTGCGTGCGTGCGTGCGTGCGTGCGTGCGTGCGTGCGTGCGTGCGTGCGCATGCGCGCGCTTATGTGCGTGCGTGCATGCAAGGCTAAGCCAAATGATGGTGTGTGATGGTGTTTTAGTGGTGTGTTGTGTTAGTTTTTTATTGTTGAGCACTGAGCGTCGACGCATTTTAAAAATATTCGGGTGCGTTTCGGGCCCACTGGCCCACTGGTCTATGATTTTCCGCGCGCTGACGAAATGTCGTTTATGGATTTTAGCGTTATTTGATTAGGAATCTTTTAGGGGAAAGGAAGAAAATTGCCAAAGGAATGTACGCGCGAAAGATTTGCAAGGATTCTCAGCGCATTTTGCGCCGCTTTGCCGCTCAAAATTCGGTGGCGGCCAGGACTAAACTGGATTTCTCCACGAATTTTAGATTTTTGGTATCAGTCGTTCATTAAAAATTAAAATTATTTAAAACCTGTTGAATGCTTTCAGCGCTTCCAGACGCGACGCGGCGCTATTGTGCCCACAAGGGGCCTTTATTACACACCGCTCAGATGTGAGTTTGTGATTAAATCTGTTTTGCAATTAAATTGTTTTCTGGGCAACCCTTGGCCTGACGTGACCTAATTATTTGAGCGTCACCTAATGCGTAATATGAATTAGGGCCACACCACGTTTGACACTACCGTACACAATGAATCGTATCAACGTCCAGATGATCTGCGGCGTGTCAAACGTTCACAATGTAATGGGAGGGGGTTGGTGATGAAGAGTCACCACAGCTCACAGGGGGAGGGGGGACCCAACGCACGACTTCGCTGCGTGACAGCCAAAGATGGGCGGCTTCGGCTGGACGGTGGAAGTCGACGAAAGCCTGTTCCGCGGTCGCCGCAAGACAACGTCGGCTGCCTGTTGGGCGGCAACAACGTGCCGCCCCGGAGAGCAAACAACTGCAAGCACGGCCAGCGCGTCGACGGTCCTTGGCTCTTCGGACTCGTACTGGGCAACGATCGGGGACCCAGTGAGCTTCGCCTCTTCGAAGTCGACCGGCGCGACGGGAGAACGCTGCTGCTCCTGATTCGCGACCTCGTCGCTGGCGGAACGCGTTTCATCAGTGATATGTGGGCCGGATACAACGGCCTCAACGCGCTCACGGATGCTCAAGGAAATCTCCTGGGTTACGCGCACGACCGCGTCAACCACACCGACAACTACGTGGATCCCAACGACCACACGATCAATACGCCTGGAAATATACTGCCTGTCACATACGCGAAATCGAAAAGTAGTTGAAGTCCCTTCAGAAAGAGTTAAACTAGCATGATTATTTTGTAGACGAGCAAACCACTGTTTTCATTATAGATGTGCTACAAATAGCTTACTGTATCAGCGTTGGCCGTGTGGCCCCAAATACAATTAGGTGACGTCTGGCCAAGTCCGAAAATAATTAGGTCACGTCAGGCCAAGGGTTGCCGTTTTCTGACTGATGACGTTGGGATTTGGGTTGGGTACTGTCAAGGTGGTTAGGTTCAGACTGGTGTAGGTGGGCCGGGGGAGGGGGTCACCCCTATTAGCCATGGTTGTCCCGTTCTTTTTTGTGGGAGAGGAGCCGCCTCTTGGAGGAACCCGTATAATATTCTAGAAACCCCTCTCTCCATGTACAAAAGAAGGCTGAGTGAAGTTGCGTGTTTCCGCTTTACTTTTAGTGTTGTGCGACCCAAAGACACCTAAATGACGCTGTCTAGATCCATATTGATAGATAGATAGATCCATAGATTTTTGAGCCATGTTCGACCAAATAGTGCCGATTTACCGTCTAGTCCCCCCCCCCTTCAAAAATGTCGTATGCCAAGCTTTTCACCCAGGATTAATGGCTCTGGAGCTGGAGCTCTCGACCCCTTCGTTCCGTACTTGACCCCCCCCCCCCCCTACCGTTCGCCTCAGTCTCAATATACCTCTGCTTCCTCTGCGTCTTTAAGTCTACATTTTTTATTAAAAAATATTGAAATTTTCAATATATATTAGTACTAAAAAATTCAGCCAATCAACTGGTGGATGTGCCGGGACCCGCCTTCGCCGAGAGCATCACCGAAGGCGACATTCATTGGCTGAAGGGTGTGGTGACATTTATTTATTTATTTATTGTAAACAGGTAGTCTTATTCTTTGTTTCTCTGCTGGGTGGAAAACGCGAAACACTGGAGGTGCACACCCTAAACGCTTAATTAGCCCCATTCATTTATCCCCCTTCAATGAATGCGTTTGAGTTTATTTATTGCCCCCTCCTCTCTATAATTAGCCAGTGCCAAGAGAGCTCCCCACACTTGGATGATGGATCCTTCCAGTTTATGACTCTCTCTACCAATAATGAAACAATGAAACAAGGGGGGGCTTATTATAGGGTTTACGGTAGATTGCAAAACTGGTAGTTTCTCGTATGAAATGTTTCATCTCTTACAGGTAACATTTGAGTCCTTCTAAGCACATTGTTAATACAGAAGGAAGTAATCTAAGTGAAATTTCGACAAGAAGTCATCCCCTAAAAAATGCCGTATTGCCTTCCGCCTTTGAAAAAGCGGCGATTCCCTTCACTTTGACCGATTTCTGTGTTCACCTATGCCTAAAGTTCTGCCATGATTTTGAGTGCCTTCCGCTGGGTGCATCATTTCCTATCTATATCTTTAATTCTTTCGGGCCTATCTTTAATTTAGTTTTAATTGTTTAAACCTTCAGAAGTGGGTTCAAGCGTAGAGGTCGACGAGATTATTGCTGAGATCGAAACGGATAAGGTGGGAATTCTCACTTTGTTATTTTTTTAATTGATATGTCCTTATGTGATTGTGCTTTTCTGTAGGCGGCTCGGTTTCGGTCTCCATCATTGTGAATCAGAGTATGACTGTGATCAGTGAGTGATCAGTGTTAGAAGTTTGAAAAAAAAAATGAATGTATCATTCTTAATTATTTCGGTACTGATTTCGAATTAGGATATCGCTGCTAGTGCTAGTTAGCTTGCAGACGTTCAAATGGTGGGCATTCTAGTATATTAAGTAGCCAGTTTGCGTAAACTTCCTTGTTTTTAGTTCCATAATAGTCAAAAGTCAAAACTGCCCTCTCCCAGTGAGAGTGGCTACAGGTTATGGTTACAGGGTGTGTGTGTGTGTGTGTGTGTGTGTGTGTGTGTGTGTGTGTGTGTGTGTGTGTGTGTGTGTGTGTGCGTGTGTGTGTGTGTGTGCGTAAAGAGAATCGTGATGATGATGATGATTTGTTGACACATTGGATTTTTGTTTCTCATTCAGACGAATCTCGAGGTGCGCTCCCCGCACAGCGGGGTGCTGGAGTCGCTGCTGGTGCAGGACGGCGACAAGGTGGAGGGCAAGCAGCTGCTCTGCAGGCTTTCCGTCGGAGCTTCGTCATCTTCGCAAACTGCGAAGACACCCCAACCTCCACCCCCGCCCCCGAAAATCGATGAAATGCCGGAAAAACCCGACGAAAGCCGAGAGGCCAAAGTGGAACCCACCCAGGAGCCAAGGGCAAAAGAAGAAAAAGGTGAGAAAGCATGTTTTCCCAGCGAGGCTCGAACCCCGCAGGTCGCTCGTGTGAGTCCGCACTCTTTAATGTTCATTTTTAGCGCAAATGCCCTCGACTTTCGGCGACATTTCCCCACTTCCCGTCCGGCCGCTGAGAGTTGACAGCCCCCAGGAAATTCAGCCAGTGGAAATGTTTATATTTGAAAAGCCAAAAGACGCCCACACTTCGAAAGGCGAATCGAAAGCCGCTTCGAAGCCTGGAACAGCAGAAGTGAAAGTGGAGGGCAGAGAAGAGACGAGGGTATGTTGCTTAATTGATGTGGGAGAAGTGTGAGACTAATTTTTTTCTGAAACAATTTGAACTTGCAAACAAAATTTGCGTTTGGTTTGCTAGCATGTGTTTTTTTTAATTTGTGTTGTAAGTTAGAGCAGTCTTCCATCCATGTACTGTGTGCCATGTATATGTGTAAATGCAGCTTGCATAAACTGTGTCAATGCTCAGGTAATGCAGAAAACCCTGGAATTGCCATAAAAATACAAATGTTGTTGAAGATATAGTATTACGGTGACATTCGATAAGTAGTTAGGATGCTGCGCATATTCAATCTACGTCTAGTGTGCGTCCCGTTACTGTGTACAAAAAACTCTTACTGGTGAACTTAATTGTACTCACAAGAGGTTATGGGCCCAGCCCACGCGTAAATTAGTTCACAGTAAGGTACAGCGTCCGTGCTGTCGTGGAGTGTTGAAAGAAGCAGTTGAGAAATAGCTGCTGGGTAGCGGAGCCTGCAGAAGAATGGCTGCCGCCGACCGACTCCCGATCGACAAGCTGACGACGGACTGCTGGGCGCAGTGGAAGAGAAAGCTGCGCGTCTACTTGATCGCGAAGGGGCTGTGGGGCGTCGTCAGCGGAGAGGAACTGCGACCTGACCGAGACGCTGACCAAGCCGCCTGGCAGACCAAGGAGAATCAGGCGATGGCGATCATCGTGCTGAGCATCGATAACTCCCTGCTCTACATTGTCGACGAAGCGGTGACGTCAGCCGAATGCTGGACGGCGCTTCGGGGTCACTTCGAGAGAGCGGCCGGAGCCACCAAGCACCATCTCCTGTGCCAGCTGATGGAGATGAAGATGAAGACAGACGACAGGATCGAGACGCACGTCAAGGCGCTGTACAACCTGTGCCGTCGACTGGAGGCGATCAACTATCCAGTCGATCAGCAGCTGAAGGTGACGGTGCTGCTACGATCTCTGCCTGAAGAATACGCCATGATCAGAACCAGCTTGGCTCTGAAAGGGGACGCGCTCACGCTGGAGGAGGCCGTCCAGGCGCTGATCACGCACGAGCAGCAGGCTCAACGGCCTCCGACATTCGCCGACGACGGAGCGATGTTTGCGACCTGAAGTCGCGGTCGACACGACTTGTCGCAAGGAGGAGAAAGAAGCGGCAGAAGCTTCAACCAGCAGTGTGGAGGCAGGAGAGTCACCTGCTACAACTGCAGCGAAGTGGGTCACTACAAGCGTGACTGTCCGAAAGCTCGAAACGGAGCAGCGAGAGTGGCACATGACGATGAAGATCAACTTCTCATGGTGCTACCAGCGCAAGGCAGAAGAATCGACTCGTGGATCATCGATTCTGGCGCGGCCTCGCATATGACTTGCGACTCGAGAAATTTCCTCGACTACAAGAAGTTTGAAGAGCCGCGCATGGTTTGGACAGCTGTCGGATGACAGCTCCAAGCGATCGGCTCAGGACGAGTGAAAATCCAGATGATGGTCGGCAGAGTCGTCAAGAAGGTCACGGCAACCGACGTGCTCTACATCCCGGCTTTGGAACTCAATCTTTTGTCCGTACAACAGATGAATTGCCGAGGAGTGAATGTCCTCTTCAGCAATGGAAAGGTGTCCATCCGTCACGGAAGAACTGGCGACTTGTGGGCAACGGCAACGAAAAAGGAAAGCTGTTTGTCCTGGATGTCCCGAAGTGGACTGAAACCGAGAAGAAGCCGTCGGGTCGATTGAAGGCCACCGTCGAGGATAGTGCGATGATGGTGACTGAGGACCACTTCAAGGTCGAGAAGATCGTTGGACACGATCATCTCGAGGAGGAGGAGTGCGACTGCCTGCACAAGATCGAGCCAGAGCAGCGGCAGCATGCGCGAGACGCGACAAAGAAGACGGCTGCAGGGCAGAAGCGCAAGAAACTCAAGGCGAAGATGGCGCTCGACAGCGAGGAGGAGAACATTGGCATCAAGGGCGACGAGCAGCTGGTCGTGGCTGGCGTCCACCTCTACATCGACACGCGACGGCAGTCCTTCCACAACAGAGAGCCAACGCGACGCCGCTACACCGACAGGGACAAACCAGACGTCGTGAACTACCACTTCAAGAATGTCACCGAGGAGGAGTGTTGAAGATATAGTATTACGGTGACATTCGATAAGTAGTTCGGATGCTGCGCATATTCAATCTACGTCTAGTGTGCGTCCGTTACTGTGTACAAAAAACTCTTACTGGTGAACTTAATTGTACTCACAAGAAATGTATGATGCTTTGTATAATGCACAATGTCTGTACACCTGACATCATACTGGGACGTAATTGCATGTACCTGTCTAATTAACCGTTAAGCGTACAAAAAGGCTCAATTAGCAGTGTTTTATTATTTATGTAGGTAGGTACAAAGATGAGTGAAAAAGAAAAGAAAGGTAAATATTTCGTTGCGGTCAGACGGTAGAATGAAAACTTTCTGGTGCGTCGTATTAATATTGTAAAGTAGAAACATTTGCAACGTCATCCACTGTTGATGGTCTATTCGCCTTTCTTCATTACTTGCACACATATTTCAATTAAACAAATATACGCTGCGGAATTGCCATCTACTATGCGCGACACTAATTAGTCCAATTAATTGGTTAATTAAGGTGCGCATGAATCGCATGCGTCAGAAGATCGGCCAGCGGCTGAAGGATGCCCAGAACACGTATGCGATGCTGACGACGTTCAACGAGGTCGACATGAGGTATACGGTATTCATATTCATGCAAATTTGCATATGCATGCACGGTCATGCATAGTCCTGTTGTGTTCTAGACGGGAAGGCGACATGGAGATGGGTGTCTATAGAGGGAGGGAGGGAGGGGGGTGTAAGGGAAAAAAATGTACTTAACAGTGTTTAAGACTCGCTTTTTGTAAAAACCAACCAGAGGGTGGCACAATCCCCGAATTATTTTTTGATTTTTTTGAAGAAAATGTTTCTAGATCAGAATTTGATGGGGATTCCGATGATCAACTCGAAATTTCGATTTTCGCTCCGCAACTTTTTTTATGCGCAAAAAACGGTTTTTTAGCTCCAAATTTTTGGTACTTCCGTTTTTGACCCGTAACTTGCGATTTCGAGCTCGAAACTGAAACTTAAAGGCAGATTCGGAATCCTCGTGAAATTGCGCGTCTTTTTGGTGCAGAAATGGTGCAAGTAATATTTACGCACAAATATGAAAACACGCATTGAAAATTTGGTTGGATCAGAATTTTGAGGTTTTTCGCTTGCGGTTTCTGCGAAACCGGTTTGCACACCACGAAACCCAGTTCAGATGAAAGCCCGTTTCATTCTGCGTCGAATGAGCTATGAACGGTCGAATTTGGGGCATACGTCTAGATCGAAAAATCCACTTGAAGTTGTCGACTGAGAGGCAAAAGTCGACTTGCTGGGAATCTAGCATTCTTTATAGTTCTTCTTGGCCTCACCCCAGACTAAAGTCTTGCGCGGTCGCATGTGGGCACAAAACGTCTGCGAATTTCCCGAGTTAGACTATACCCCAAAATATGGTCTGTATTGGCGTACTGCAATGCAAGCGTTACGTTGTGCATGTTTCCCCATTGCCCTAGTAGCTTGGTTCGCATGTGGTTTCTGCAAAACCGGTTTGCACACCACAAAACCCAGTTCAGATGAAAGCCCGATTCATTCTGCGTCGAATGAGCTATGAACGGTCGAATTTCGGGCATACGTCTAGATCGAAAAATCCACTCGAAGTTGTCGACTGAGTGGTAAAAGTCGACTTGCTGGGAATTTAGAATTGTCTATAGTTCTGCGGGGGATCATCCCAGACTACAGGGGTGTGGTGCGAATTGTGAGAGGCGGTGGTAATTATGAAGAGGGGGGGGTGCGCTTACCATAGGGTGAGCGCTTATAACTTCTGATGACCTCTAAGAGACGCTCTTATCATAGGTTGCGGTATGCTCATACAACCGCTAAAAATGCAATGCATGTTGACCTTGTCTTGACCAAAAATGCTTTCAACCAAAAATATTCGTTCCAATTCAGAATATCTACCCACACTCAATTTTGACCCCCCCCCCACTCGGCCAGACCTTTTATGGGTCTGAGGCATACTTGTAATGAGGTCTGGAGTGGGGGAGGAGGTAAATGGCACCTTTTGGGGGGGGGGGTCTCTGGAGCAAAAAGTGAGAGGGTAGCCATGTCCCATGTTACACCCCTCAGTGTTCTCTCAACTTTTTCGTCCAAACTGGGGAAATTACAACCATTTATGTTCCTCGGGGTGTGCTGTTAGGGGTGGGGGAGACATACCTGCAACCGGGTCGGGTCAACTGGGGAGTGGGAGAGGGTGGACTCTGGAGCAGGGGGACATGAAATGTTAGACAGGGTGAAAATCCTTTGAAAAAATTCTGGGGTTCAGGGGATTGGGGATTGAGTGAGTGATGGAAGAATAGTGGGGGGTCACCCCGCATGACCATGGGAACTGCAATTATTGCAGGATGTCCCATATGTGTAACTGGTAGGGATGAGAATGGGCCGGGCTGGCCTGGCCCGGCCCGGCCCGGCCCGTGGGCCAGGCCGGGCCGGAATTCCAGGCCCGTTTTGCGGGCCGGGCCGGGCCGGGCCTGGGTTTTGAGGGTGCGGGCTGGGCCGGACGTTCTTGGCTGGCCAACGTAGATAGCTACCTATGTAATGCATTGTAAGTATCTGCGACTATTCTGCACCGTATTAGCAACTTTGTATTCTATGACGCGCGTCTTTCGCGCTCAAAGGGTGCAAAGGCCGTAAAATGGTTGTGAACTGTGATTTTGAGAGGTGGATGCGCCATTCCGTTAAGTAAATCACGCCAATTGGCATACGGTATTTCAGTAAATTGTACACTGTAGTGACTGTACTTATTTCGTGTTGCGGGCCGGGCCGGGCCGGGCCTGCGATATTGAGCAGTTGGACGGGCCGGGCCGGGCCGGGCCTGGATTTTGAGGGCGCGGGCCAGGCCGGGACGGGCCGGACTATCTGGCGGGCCGGGCCGGGCCGAGATGTGCAGGCCCGGCTCATCCCTAGTAACTGGGTGGTGTGTAGGTAGTAGGGATGAGCATGGGCCTAAAGATCTCGGCCCGGCCCAGCCCACCGGATAGTCCAGACCAGCCCGGCCCGACCCATGTGTAAAGAACACGGCACATGCCCAGCCCAGCCCATCCAACTGCTCGCAGGCCCGGCCAGGCCCGGCCCATCCCAAGAAATAAGTACAGTCGTACACTAAAATAAGTTGCACATGTATGTACGCCAGTTCGCTTTTTTTCACTACACATACACAGAGAATGGCGCTTCTGGCTTTACAGCTTACAACCATTTTTTGGCCTCAAGATTGACCGTGTTTGTCAATTGCAGTTGACCGACCTGTCGCAAAGGGTTTGTTGAGAACAAAAAAGACGCTGCCCGTGCCTGATGTACTATCGCCGCCAAGCCAGTGATGGAGAGGCCTGCGCCTGGAGGGCGCCGAGCTGGCAGTCGTCACGAGCACCTTGCTCGCGATGGACGTGAGGCTGGGCTAGCGCCAGATTCCCATGCCTTCTAGTACTACGTCGTCAGCATCGCTTCACGTCCGTTGTATGCTCGGCTGTGCCTCACGGCCTGCAGGTCACCCCCCCCCCCCTCCCAGAGTCAGGCAATCCTGCCAGAAAAGCAGCATCACGGTACATACCATGCTAAATGCAATCGCCATGCACCAGGAAGTGGTTTCAGGTCTGTGAGCAGTATTATTGTCGAAATATATGTAATTTCGCTGGTAGCGCTGTATTTCACGCACCAACTGACTGTTGATTCAGCGCAAGTCGACTTTTGCCACTCAGTCGACAACTCCGAGTGGATTTTTCGATCTAGACGTATGCCCGAAATTCGACCGTTCATAGCTCATTCGACGCAGAATGAATCGGGCTTTCATCCGAACTGGTTTTTGTGGTGTGCAAACCGGTTTTGCAGAAACCACATGCGAAACAAGCTGCTAGGGCAATGGGAAAACATGCACAACGTAACGCTTGCATTGCAGTACGCCAATACAGACCATATTTTGGGGTATAGTCGAACTCGGGAAATTCGCAGACGTTTCGTGCCCACATGCGACCGCGCAAGACTTTAGTCTGGGGTGAGGCCAAGAAGAACTATAAAGAATGCTAGATTCCCCGCAAGTCGACTTTTGCCTCTCAGTCGACAACTTCAAGTGGATTTTTCGATCTAGACGTATGCCCCAAATTCGACCATTCATAGCTCATTCGACGCAGAATGAATCGGGCTTTCATCTGAACTGGGTTTTGTGGTGTGCAAACCGGTTTTGCAGAAACCACATGCGAACCAAGCTACTAGGGCAATGGGGAAACATGCACAACGTAATGCTTGCATTGCAGTACGCCAATACAGACCATATTTTGGGGTATAGTCTAACTCGGGAAATTCGCAGACGTTTTGTGCCCACATGCGACCGCGCAAGACTTTAGTCTAGGTGAGGCCAAGAAGAACTATAAAGAATGCTAGATTCCCAGCAAGTCGACTTTTGCCTCTCAGTTGACAACTTCAAGTGGATTTTTCGATCTAGACGTATGCCCCAAATTCGACCGTTCATAGCTCATTCGACGCAGAATGAAACGGGCTTTCATCTGAACTGGGTTTCGTGGTGTGCAAACCGGTTTCGCAGAAACCGCAAGCGAAAAACCTCAAAATTCTGATCCAACCAAATTTTCAATGCGTGTTTTCATATTTGTGCGTAAATATTACTTGCACCATTTCTGCACCAAAAAGACGCGCAATTTCACGAGGATTCCGAATCTGCCTTTAAGTTTCAGTTTCGAGCTCGAAATCGCAAGTTACGGGTCAAAAACGGAAGTACCAAAAATTTTAAGCCACAAAACGTTTTTTTGCGCATAAAAAAAGTTGCGGAGCGAAAATCAAAATTTCGAGTTGATCATTGGAATCCCCATCAGATTCTGGTCTAGAAACATTTTTTTCAAAAAAATCAAAAAATAATTCGGGGATTGTGCCACCCTCTGGTTGAACCAGGTTGGTTTTTACAAAAAGCGTGTCTTAAATAGGCACTTTTCGGTCAAAATGGGTTAAAACAGGCCATGAATAGCGTTGTTTAGCTGTTTTGGGGTAAAAAAATACATTACTTTTTTATCACTCTCAGACAGGTTGGAAAACTTTAGAAAAATTCCGTCGGTTCTTGGGGGGGGGGGGGGGGCTGGGAAAGGGTGGAACTACCGACGGAGTGGGTAACCCCCCCCCCAGTTAACCGCAACACCCCCCCCCCCCCACTGCCGATCTTTTGAATCGCGCGCGTGCAGAGAAACCCAGCGCCTACACGATGTTGCGTATAAGTTTATCCGTTCGACTTGAAACATTTTTTCACTCGTCGTATTCTTTCCGTTCAGTTCTGTTGTACGGCCGTTTTGCCATTTTCATTCATTTTCGTTTTTATTCGATTTAATAGCTACTATATTCGATTTCAATTGCAGCGCTGTGATGTCGCTGCGGGAGTCGTTCAAGGATGATTTCCAGAGGCAGCACGACGTCAAGTTGGGCTTCATGTCGCCCTTCGTCAAGGCCGCCGCTGCCGCCCTCAACAGACTGCCCGTACTCAACGCCGGTCTGTGCGTGCGTCCGTCCGGGTGTGCGTCTGTCTGTGAGTGCGTGCGTCCGGGTGTGCGTCTGTCAGTGCGTGCCTGCGATCGTGTAGGTGTGTGCGTGAGGATTAACACACGGGGTGGGGTAGAGGGGCTTGTCTACCTATTTCTCCTTCGCCCCTCCCCCTCCTTTCCGAAATTTTTTAGACCCCTTAAGCCCCCCCCCCCCTCAATCGAAACCCAGTTACTGCGTGCCATATCTGTAACTCGGGGGGCACCCCATCTATTTTTCGGCACCCCCCAGAATTTTCCAAAAGATTTTCACCATATCTAAGACGATCAAAGTGGGTAAATGTTGGTGTTCTTCAATGGTTTTCAGCGCTATGTGACCATAAAACACCAATTGCGCTATTTAAACTCTATTGTGACCCTTTTTTTTTACCAAGAAGTACCAGTATAAGTCAAAAATGGCCAGCTACCCCTCACTTTTTGCTGCAGACACCCCCCCCAATCTTGCACCCCCCCCCCCCAAATCGGCCAGACCGGGTTACCGACAGGTATGGTGTGTGCGCGCATTCCCACAACATCTTAGTCGATCGGAGTTGTCATGGTTTGTGCCCTTTATATCTGCTGCGAGAGAAGCATTCGCGGCGCGCGTTGCAGTGATCGACGAGGGTGAAATCGTCTACCGCAACTTCGTCGATATTTCCGTCGCCGTGGCCACGCCCACTGGACTGGGTACGGTAGTGGCTGCACTCTACGCACCATGATAATGACGCATTTAACTTGATTCCTGGGCCCGTATGCTGACAACGTGAATTAGAGTGCTTTGAATTGGATTAGAGTGTTAGGTCAATGCGCCACGGGGACAATGGGGACGCATGGATTCCAAATCAGTTTTGCGCTGCGGTAAATCCTTTCCAGCAATTAGTGAGCCTTTAAAATTGAGGCAGCACTAAAAAATGAGCCGCATTTCCGGCCCCGACTCAGTGAGGCTGTGTGGGCTGATTCTCGACAATGTGAATGCGATCAAAGGCTCTTCGTCGGATCCCACTTCTGCCGCGAAACAACAGAATGCGTGGGAGTGCGTCCTCAATCAGGGTGTCCCTAATTTAATGATAATGATTAATGATTAATGATCGTTAACTGTACGGTATTGCACATTTTCAATTTTAATATATTTGAAAATCGAATCAAATTATCTTATTTTCAGCATGTTGGATCAGTCCCGTTTGGTTGATGTGTTTGTGTCGATAAGGAAGGAAACGACGGCAGCGCCTGGGTCAAAGTTAGAAATGGCGCAGTTTCCCTAATTTAATGACTGCTTTAAGGACCGGTAATTTAAAGATCGCGTCATTTGGTGTATTGTAGGACATTGTTGTGTGCAATTGTTGTGGCAATTGGCAATTTGAAATTCAAGGTTTCAAGAATTGTCCCCCCCCCCCCCCCCTAAAAAGAGGATGTTCTGAATGCCCACTTCCGCACACTACCGATTAGCAATGGCTGCCACTGGAAAGTTGAGTAAGTCAGCAAAAACTCTGCCTTGAATTGCGTTTAAAGTGATGCTTGCGAGAAGTTGCATAACAAAATTTCAAGTTTTTTTCTTGAATTAAAAAAAAAAATATTTTATATTTTTTTTAAATTGACTCAGAGCCATCATTGGTGCCAAATAGCTGTACTATAAGATACTTTTAGCCGTGTCTCAAACACAAGTAATAGTGCTTCAACGACGACCATGTACCCACTTGTAGTCTCCTCTGTACAATTCTTCCGGTCAGTGTTCACTGCTTGACGTTCACTACTCGTGCTTAGAAAAGCTTTCCTTCTATTCCCTTCAGAGCGACACACAATCCTCCGCACCAGAAAACACACCTGAAATAACGCGATCTTTAAAATCATTAAATCTCCGATCCTTAGATTAGGGACCTCGAACAATTTTGAACATCAGCAATACCGTACATTTAACGATCATTAATCATGAATCATTGGTCATTAAATTAGGGACACCCCCTCAATCAGTTCAACGCCGACTCAGAGAAGCGGATTTCCCTGGAGGAGTGCAAGCGCCACTGGCAATACAAGCAAAGCCGAACCAAGACCACACTGGCGGAGCTGAAGCGGTACTGAATTTTTTTGGTTGTTGGCCGGCTGCTGCTTCACAGGCTGTTTCGTTTCTTGCAATTTAATTTTAAATTTGCCCGGTTGTAGATTCATAGTTTTGTTGGAGAGAGAACAAATGTTGCACATAGGGAGAGCGAGAAGACGGGCGGCGGTCCACCGCCACCCCCGCTGGACGGCGCGGAGACGCTGATGGCCGAAAAACTCGGTGACTCGATCGGCTTTCGGGGCCTTGTCGACTTTGTCGACACGCCTGTCGGTGTCGGCGGCGTCGACGAGACCGCGCGCTGGAGAGTCGGCGACGACGCCCCCTCCCCCCGGCTCCTCCGGTGCCGGCCGCTGCACCCACACCGTCAGCCACAGGTGAACATATCGAAAATAATTAGCAAAAATAATAAAAATTAGCGGGAGGAGGGGAGGGTGGAGATGTGGCCGGGGGGGGGGGGGGGGGTGTTGTGTTGGACTTCGTCTTGTGCTTGTGACGATTTTGAGAAAGGGGTGGGTAGGGGGGGGGTTTCTTGCTCGGAATTCGCCAGCGTTTCGGCAGATGGCAGCGGCAGCAAAAATTCCGAAACGTTTGTAGATGTCGGTCGGATGGGACGAGGCGCACTGTGGGTCCGCCGCTCGCAGTCGGTGGCCAGCAGCAGTCGACCGTTCTCTCCCCCTCGGCTGACGCGCTGAGCAAGGTGCAGCTGGAACGGAAGGTGCCTACTATTGCGTTGGGCCTCACGAATTTCTCCATTGTTTATATTGGTCGCACACAGGTGATGCTGGCACAGCTGGAAGCGAGCGAGGCGATTTCCATCGCCATGTCGCCCCTCCAGCAGACCACATGATCAACGTGGACGGCTTCGTCAAGGAGCTGCGCGCACGCCGCGCCCATGACCCCTTGCTAGCCAATGACGAGAACGAGTACGCATTCCCCTTTGATGGCCCGTTTTAAGCGCATGGAATCCCCTGTTGTGAACTTTTGTAATTTGGTGTTGTTTCTTGCCAAGTTTGTGCTTGTGTAGAGCTTGATAGTGCCACGGTTTGTGCAAGACAACATTTGTGCCAACTGCTGTGTTGCATGCAAGTAAGTGTCTGTGCACCATACGTGCGTGTAACTGGGGGGTTGGGGGGCCCCGCAGAATTTTTTCAACCACCCCCCCCCCCCCAACTCCCCAGAATTTTCCTAAGGGATTTTCACTCTGTCTAAAACGATAAAAGTGAGTAAATATTGGTGTATTTCATGCTTTTCAGTGTTATATGACCATTAAACAGCTAAATAACACTGTTTCGACCCTATTTATACCCATTTTTGACTAAAAAGTACCAGTATAACTCACTTAAGGCTCCAGACACCCACCAAATTCGGCCATTTACCCCCCCCCCCCACTCGTCCCGACCCAGTTACCGGTATGCTGTACAGTGCACTGCACTTCCCAGCCAGTCATGTTCGTCTTCGCCGTCTTCCTCCAGCTCTGGCAGGCGCCGCTCGACAGCAACGTTGTGGAGTATCGCGCAGGCGGCGATGACTTTTGGTGCGTAGCCGCAGTCGACGCGCATCGCGCCATGTTGTAGGATTCCAAAGCGGCGCTTCCACTGCCCAAATAGCTGCTCAACACGCGACCGCGTTGTTCTCAGTGAGGCGTTGTACGACCGCTCTGCCGCAGTCGCAGGCGCCAGAAACACTGAACGAAGTCGGCGGCCTGCTCAACAAGGGCGTCGACGACGCTGTGGACGCTGCTCGACACGGCCGACTGGCTGATGTGCAGCGAGTCGGCGATGTCCAGCTGGAAGTCGTTGGAGGCGAGGTAGCGTAAGGCGGCGCACACTTGGAGATGCGGCGCGAGCTGCCGGCCTGGCGACTGTCCTTCCCTCAGCAGCGCCGGCTCCAGTGTGTGCGAAGGGCTTCGGATGGAGTCACGGTCGAAGCGGAAACGCTGGTATAGCTCAACATCCGTCAGTGCCTCTAGCGGATCATATTCATCTCGAAACACCTTACGCTTTGGCGCCAAGATTTTGGCCATTCTTTTGTAAACAATTGAATTAGAGTGGTCGGAGGCACTCTAATCTTATGCACGCGCGCCGCTCGAATTGGATTAGAGTAGCCCACTAGAATTGGATTACAGCGCTCTAATCCAATTAAAGTACCCTACACCACTCTAATTCTTACGTGCTGAAGGATACAAGTGGCATATCGTTCGCGAACCCCAATTAGATTAGAGCGCTCTAACTCGAATTAGAGTGGAAAATCTGTCAGCATACGGGCCCTGGTTTAACGGGACTTATAAGCAAGTGACTGTCGTATATAAAGACGCGTTATAAATGCGATTATCAGCAATTACGGTAATCGTTTTAGCTTGAACGAACCCTAAAAACTCGGAAGAAAATTGTTGGAATCTTGTTCGCTCGAACGCTCAGTTAAACCAATTTTTTTTTGTTTTGGTTTCAACTTCAACTTATCAACTAGAATTTGCCAAATGTCGATAATTAAACACACACGTGAAGCATTCATCCCCCCCCTCACAAGACTCAATTGCAGTGGTGCCAGTGTTGCGCGACGTCCAGAAGATGGGCTTTGCTGACGTGGAGAAGGCGCTGAATGCGCTTGGAGAAAAGGTACCGTCGACTCCCTTATTAGACCCCCCCACACCATCCCTCCCTGGGGGGTTTCTTTACTAGCCTCACCGAGATAAATGAACCCTCCTCCCACAATCATAGGTGCAACTGTGTATGGGGGTGGGGTCGTGGTACAGGTCACCTTGCCCCCTTGGGGCTATTTCCTAGTCCCCCCCCCCGGGGGCAGCGTATGGTCTAGTGGTAAAGAATCGGCCTGTTGCGAGCAAGGTCCTGGGTTCGATTCTTGATGGACCCACAGATCGAGGATTTCAATATTATCGAGGATTTATGTTGGCAGCCTCCTAGCGTTGCCCCTAATCCAACAACAGCAACCCCCAAACCCCCCCTCCCAAGCCCTCAGTTGCAGCTATCTAAGCATTGCGTCGGTGTCTGTGTCTCAGGCTCGTTCCGGGAGGCTGTCGGTGGGCGAGATGGAGGGGGGCACGTTCACGATCAGCAACGGCGGCGTCTTCGGCTCGTTGATGGGCACCCCCATCATCAACCCCCCGCAGAGCGCCATCCTCGGCATGCACGCCGTCAACAAGCGACCCGTCGTACACGCGGACGGACACACGGTGGGTAGACTGTCAGTAACTAATTATCCCCCCCCCCTATGGCCCGAATAAAACGATTAGCGCAGGGGACAAATTTTAGGGTTTACGGTGTATGGTGAATTGTAGGTAGAAGAGTGTACATCCGAGCTGACCATCATACGTGAGAGTGCGACCAACTTTTGGGAGCTGACGCTGGTGAGAAGTCAGAGCCCATCCCGGGGGGGGGGGGGGTAAAGTGTGAGATGGCGTGTGCAGGTAACCAGATTGCGTTGTTTTCGGCAAACAAACCGGGAGATTGACTAAGAATGCGCAATTTTATTATTCTGGAGAGATTGAAACATTTTTCAAGAATCCGAGAGGGGGGGGGGCGTGGCGGGCATCGTTGAGTCCGCCGGGAGGCAAGTACCTCCCCCCCCCCCCCCGATATACAGAGACAATTCGGTGTGCTAAACTGAGCTGTGATCACTGTTGCTGTAGTTGCCTGTTGTCACAGTACCAAATGGTGTGCAGATCGTGATCCGTCCGATGATGTTCGTGGCGCTGACCTATGATCACCGACTCATCGACGGACGCGAGGCGGCCACTTTTCTCGTGAGCGTCAAGAAACTGTTGGAGAATCCACAGAGAATGCTGCTGGATTTGTGACGGCCCTGTTCCGCCCCCAACCACCCCCCCCCCCCCTCCCCCTGGCTCAGCAAGGACTAGGTAGCATGGACTAGTGATGGGTAGAGAGTGTATAGAGAGAGTGGAAGCAAATATGGACAATTGGACTTCCCTTTCCATGGATTTTCTCGTGTCATCGCTGCCCTAGATTACAGATGGCGTTCTTCCGAAAGTCTTCCGCTAATCATACGGCTGTAGACGGGAAGGCGTCATGGAGATGGGTAGGCTACATGGGCCATTGACAGGCCTCCTAGCGTCGCCCCAAATCCAACAACAACAATATGGACAATTGCTACAAAATTCATGGAATTTTTGCTCTTGAACGACCGAGTAATTTGCGGTGTTGTGCAAATTTGTACATTTGCTGAAACATTCAGCAAGGACATAACTGAAACAGAATTTACATCATGTTACTGTCTTTGAAAGGAGGGAAAAGAACTAGTCCAATTTTCTACTAATTGAATTATTTTTGTTCTAATTAGAATTCTGGAAAATTTTCTATTACAAAATAAAACATGTTTGTACTGCCTCCCATCACTAGTCAGAAGGAATGCGCCACTAGCGTGACTTTTGTTGTGTTGTTCGGCCGGTGTGTGCATTGATCGAGTACCGTACCATAGCTAGGAGTTGTTGGACAGGCCACAGACACTGACATGGGTACATAGGTAGGCAGCGTCTCGCGAACCCTGGGCTCTTCTTATTGAAGGGGTATCTATAGGCTCGGAAGGTTCGATAGACCCCTTGGAACCTTGGAGTCAGTGCCCGGCCTTTTCTACTCCAGACGGCACCAGTGCGACAGTGCGTGGCTTTTCTTCGAATCTTGCTGTGCGTGCGTTGCTCGCTGTTCGCTGCTGGGCAGAAAGACAAAAGAACGGATGGCAGGAAAAGAACAAAGTGACTTGTTGAGAGAACATGGTGCGGTTTAGCGAACAGCTCAGAACGATCAATTCCCCGTTCAGAACGTTCACCCCCCCCCCCACTGGGCCGGACACTGGAGTTACCTCTGTGTCTGTGTAGTGCATGCGATGCATACCGAAGGCGACAACCCACCATTGAAATGGCACAGTTGTGCTTAGATCGAAAATTAAGGAAAAATTTGCAGGCGGCTGCAAAAAAGGTGAATATGTGACGCTCTTTTGTTGGAGCCCAGTTTGAAAAAGAGGGGTATCAATTAAGGCATGCCTCATTTATGTATAGCCACTTATGCTTTGCAGCTGATCAACTTCAGTTTGAACAAACTGTGTATAAAAACCGAACCAAACGCAGCAACACGTCACATATTCGGCATTTTTTTGTGTTTGTGTGCATAGAAAGGAGCAGTGGCAATCATAGGACCTATAACTGGACTGGAACACCCTGCATTCACATATGCCGCATGACTAAATGCCACGTGGTTGCAAGACAGGCAGGAAGGACCGCAGGGTCTTGCACATGGACCACTATGCAGACGTACGCACGCATGCACGCACGCACGCAAGCACGCACGCAAGCACGCACGCACGCACGCACGTACGCACGCAAACACGTTGTATAAGAGCAGTGCGTTATTGGGTAAATGCCAAAAAGGAAATGACGAATGGAGCCAGTACCATATGTATACCTACACATCACTAACTGAACTGTAGTGGCAATCCACATCTCACAAATGTTAGCAAGGTGCCAATTATTTATGTAGGAACTTTGGCTGTGCCAGGTCGATGGTAATGACCAGAGATAGATGAGATGTGAAAGGATTGCTGTTGCATTTTGGGTGAGTGAGATAGCTCACACAAAAAAATGCCGAATATGTGACGTGTTGCTGCGTTTGGTTCGGTTTTTATACACAGTTTGTTCAAACTGAAGTTGATCAGCTGCAAAGCATAAGTGGCTATACATAAATGAGGCATGCCTTAATTGATACCCCTCTTTTTCAAACTGGGCTCCAACAAAAGAGCGTCACATATTCACCTTTTTTGCAGCCGCCTGCAAATTTTTCCTTAATACAGTGTTTTTTCGTAAGACAAACATCGATGCATAAAACCTATACAGGCACCCGCATGCACGCACGCACGCAGGCACGCACGCACACATGCACGCACGTACGCACGCACGCATGCACGACATATGTACCATGTATGACATATGTAGCATGCTTGGTAGAATCCCCTGAGTGCAGTAGGAGACACTCATTGTATAGAATGTGAGCATGTGGTTTGAAAATAGGTACGCATGTATTTTTCATTGACCAAAGTTGTGCACAACTAATTGTCATGCAAATGATACAAAGCAGGATGACCTATCAGCAAATGGCACAGCATGCAGAGAAACTACAAACAGAAGCCACTGCGGATAATTGTGTGTGTGCGTGCGTGCGTGCGTGCGTGTGCAGTTGTGCTATATTGCTGCATCGTAGCATAGTGATGTAAAGAATCAAAATGATCGCTATAACTAGGCGGTCAACTTTTGTGTTTTAGCCGAAGTGATGCGACGTACTCACATCGAGTTTTTTGTGAAGCAGCCGATTTGATGGTGTGCGTGCGTGCGTGCACATCTGCAGTGCCATATTGGTTCGTCGGAGCATAGCAGTGTAAAGAATCAAAATAATCTACACGTGCAGGCGGTCAACTTCCGTGTTTTAGCCAAAGTGATACGACCTACCCATATCAATATTTATCGATTATTCCGGATGTGACAATATTTTGGTGCGTCAGATCATGTTGACTTCAAGGAATGAAATGTTCGCCATCGAAGGGCAATCAACTTTATTATTGACGTTAATGCCCTCCGACGTAACCACACCAAAATATCGCCATTTTTCGTTTTCGGTATAATGGGGAGAGGCATTTTGGTGCGTTCAATTTGGTCCAATTGTCAAAAGGGGTCTATTCCAGGTCATGCCGAACAACTTTTTCCTTTATAGCAAAGCTCTGTGATAAGCCGTTAGCGCGCCTATTAAACACAAACTTTTTGGCCGATATTTTTAATTGCCAACTCATTATCGGTGATGAAGTTTTAGGTTCAGTGACTTGGCATAGACTTCCCATAAGAAACTGTTCAAGGAAATCAAAAAAAAAATTGGGGGTCAATTGGGCACTTTTTCGAGATTTACTCTTGGTGGAAACCACCCCAAAAAAACGACTATGTCCGAAAAAACGCATAAAATCGACGATATCTCGAGTTTGGTAGGACGCAGAGACGATTCCTTTGGTACGCAAAATTGCCATCATGGGTCGCTTACACATGCCAAGTTTCATTCCAATTGCCCACGGCACTAGCGAGTGGCGCTCCAAAAACTGGGAGGAGAACACGAAAAAAAAAAAAAAGACACTTTTCGGAAACATTTTCGGGCGTACCCCCTTAACGCGCAGCAATACTGCAACGCGCTGTGGCACGTACGGTCCCCCGATGAGTGCGCTTCTTTTGACCCATAACGCGCCGAAATCGGTTCAGCCAATCAAAAGTTATGGGCGATCAAAAATCCGAATTCTCGCGCGCGCAAGTCGTCACATATTAGGGTTGTACGCTGACGCGTACACCCTGATATAGCGCATTGGAGTAAATAGGACGAAAGCAATACACAACAGTGTGACCTCAGTGACATAATGATTTGATTGAATTTGACTCGCTCTGTGTTGGGATTTTTCGGGCTTGGCCAGCAAATACACAGCAGCGATCAGGAAACACAGTGACTCTCTTTCAGTGGCCACCGGCGTTGCTCAGTAGCCGATCCAGGGCGAGGGGAGGGAAAGGTGAAAATCCCCTCCCGAAATCGAAAATCTTGGGGGGGGGGGGAGATGGGGGAAAAGAAACGTGCTCAGCTGACATACTTTTTCGCATAAAACGACAGTGGTTGATCCGCTACTGGCGTTACCCACTCATCCATACCTGTAACTGGGGGGGGGGTGAGGGGTTCCTTTTTCCATGTGCTGGGTTTGACCCTAACCAGTACCCACACACCCCAATCCCTCCTTAGGTTCGTGTGAAACCCCACCCAACCCCCCCGCCAGAAATTTTAAAAAGTGCCTATTTTAGGGTGTTTACAGTATTTTTTTGCCAAAGATCGGCCAAAAGGTGCCTATTTTTCTTTCCCGACCCCCCTCTTCCAGATTTTCACCCCTCCCCAGAAAGTGCTCGAACCCTCCCCCAGGTCCAGTCCAATTCCCGGTTACAACTATGCACTCACCATATATGTCTGGTGGCTTTCTAACTCATCCAGACCTCCTGATGGAGCACCCTCACCTGACGCCACCTCATTGGCGTCAGCAGCGCCTTCAAAATTGTTGAAATACGCAGCATCCGATTTTACGTTATAGCAGCGTGCCAGCTGCCATCAGACGGCACAGCGTACAATCTGACGCTGAGCCCCACCCGACCACCCGACCACCCCACCCACACCCCCCCCCCCCCCCGCAGCCTTGGTCGAAACTGCACTCATTACAGGTTAGCCCCATGGCAAAATGTTTTTCTCATACTGCACAAAATGTCTTTCAGGCCTGGGAGCAGTTTTTATTTCCAAATATCAAAAATTTCGGCTGCGGTGCTGTTTTTTACGCACCTACAGACCATTTTGGAGTTTTCGAGCGCGTTTTCGTCCAAAGTTTCAACAAATTTTGCCTGCGGCACTGTGTTTTCAGCATACACGAAGCATTTTCTAGGTCATTATTGAGGCTGGAAAACGAAAGGTTGTATCAAATTTGGCCGTGAAGGTCACCCCCATCGACTTTTGAAAATCGCAGATTCACCCGCACCAGCTTCGATGGTCAGTTGCGCACACCTACCGTAAACCCTATGATTAGCCCCCCTATAATTAGCCCCCCCCCCCTATAATAATACACCCTCCCAAAACCACTTTGAGTTAATAAGCCCCCCCCCCTATAATTACGCCCCCCTTCATAAATGGACCATCGTCTAAGAGACACATGTTCCATGTCTGGGTGTATGTATGGTCGCGTATGTGCATGTATGCACACGTATGTGTATGTGAGACTGTGTGACAGTGTGTTAGAGTGTACCACCGTGTGCGCACAGCGCCTTTTTCCCTTAAAAATCGCCTCCACGCACCTTTTTGTCCACACATCTTCCCACTCATCGACACTTTCAGTTTATAAGCCGCCCCTATAATTAGCCCCCCCCCCCCCCTATAATTATACACCCTCCTAGAGCTCGAACGAAACAATTAGCCCCCGGTGGGCTAATCATAGGGTTTACGGTATGCTGGTCGTGGGGCCACGCAGCGGGGGAGGGGGGGGGGGGGTCAAGACCTGTCCCCAGCTTTGGATCCGCTAGTAGCCCGGCTCCTTTGGTCATGGCCGGTTTGCGTGGTGAAGCCCTGTGTATATTGAGTCTGCTATGGTGGGGACGCCTGTGCGCGCTCTGCCATAAGCGGACAGCGCACCCGCATGCGCAGTCCACCCTCGCCACCCCCCCTCTCCTTCCCAGAGGAGTGCGTCTGCTTGATTGTTCGTGGCGGGCTGATGCCCCCTTGCTCGTTCGTCACTGGGGGTGAATAGGCACCTGTCTCGTTTGCCGGCAGCGGCGCCCTCTGCCCTCTCTTCTCCGTTTTTTTTAGCGGAGCGTTGGTCCTCAAGGCGCAGGAGAGAGGCACAGCCCACTCGGCAACACTCTCGCTGACCGGTCACAACCGATCGATCGCCGAAGCTGAGGGAAACTGCTGCGAATTTACTACTGAAGGCCCAGCGATGCTGCCCACTGAAGTTGACGAACGGTTCTGCAGGGTGTGCTATGACTCAAAGGACGATGGCAGGAATCCATTGATTCGACCCTGCAACTGCTCTGGTGAGTGCTACCTATGCCGCCCTCGCACACGCGTGCACGCTGACTGACCATGGCGTACATAAGACAGGCTTGGTTGCACGCACGTGTGGGGCGGGGTGGCGGTTAAGCGCCGCGCTCGCGCTCTGTGCTGGGCGCTTTGCTTTTTCGGAAACACGGGGCGGAATGACCCCTGAAAAGGGCCCGCTGCGGGGGGAGAGCAGGCGCCTTAACCCCAAGCTATGTATGTAGCTTGTGCTGCTGCGGCAACGGCAATACCGGTTCCGAAGGACGTGGGGCGGGTGTAGTTAAAATCGTAACGCATCACACCGCGCGTGGCGTGTCGCCGGCGGCCGCAACGCACGGCCGCACGCCACACGGCGCAGGGCTACCGGCGCCCTCTCTGGGCGGGGGCGGGCCCGGGGGGGGGGCGCCGGGGGCCGCGCGGGGGGCGCCGACTTCGCCCGCCGACGCGCCTTCCTCCGACCTCTCCGCAGGTGGCGACTGCCGGCGAAGCTCACCGCCTCCGCCGTTTTACGACTTACGTTTTACGCCGACAGTGGCGCGCCGTCTGCAGTGCATCGATGTCGAGGTGGCACTGCTGCACTTCGCATCGTCAATGGTCCTTCTGCTTCTCATGCTGCCAAAGCTAGCGTGCGGTGGGTTCGTGGTGGCTGGTTGTTGTGATCGGTACCTTCCCTTTTATGTATTTTGTGGGGGGGGGGTGTGTGTTTGTTTCTCGCCGTTAGTTTTCCGGTATGTACACCCGCTGTGTGTGGGTGGGGGGGGTGGGGGGGGGGGGGTCCTCGTGGTCCGGCTGCGTCTGTCTCGTGCTCCGGTCCCTTCCCCCTTCTGGTTTTTCCGGGGGAGGGGAGGGCTGTCGTGTTTGCTTTCTCGCCCCGTCTGGCCCTTTTCTCCGCGTGTGTGTGTGTGTGTGTGTGCATGTGTGTGTGATGTGTGTGCGGTGGTGGGGGGGTGGTGCGTGTGGTGGTGTGTGCTGCTGTGTGTGTGTGTGTGTGTGTGTGTGTGTGTGTGTGTGTGTGTGTGTGTGTTTGTTTGTTTGTTTGTTTGTTTGTTTTTTATTCGTCGAAGCACGGTGTACGACCTTACAAAGGCACAAAGGCGAAGCACAGCGAGTGAGCGAATTGGGTACACATGTGTCACAACAAACAAAGTGCAAATGTCCACAGTTAGCAAATAGGAGGGATGGAAATGCAACGCCCGCCAACTGTTTACGTTATCACGTGCGAGACATGGCTAGGTGACACCAAAAAGGTGATTTTATAACCTAACCATTTAGGAATTGGGATAAGTTTTCCTTTAGGAGTTTATGTTTAAATGTAATTATAGTTTTGGAGTTGACCGTTCCTTCCGACAAGGCATTCCAAGCAGCAATGACCCTATTCGAGAAGAAGTGCGCTCTATATTGAGTCTTGTGTTTTTGTGGACAGAGTTTAAAATTATGCCCCCTCGTTCTGCTGTCTCTATTTAAGGTAAAAAAATCTTCAAATTTATTGGAAGTTTGTTTGTGAATTATTTTATAGACATAGATTAAATCGGCATGTAGCCGCCGCAGCTCAAGGAGGGGAAGACCAATGCGCTCTCTCCGTTCATCATATGACAAGTGGCGTAGTTGCGGAATATTTCGGGTGAAAGTTCTCTGAATTGACTCCAGCTGCCTTGTGTTACCAACCATGACCGGATTCCAACACGGGGAAGCATATTCAAGACTGCTTCTAACAAACGCGCAAAATAACACTCTTAACACCTTCAAATCTCTAGTGTGAAAACAGTTTAGTATTGCGGAAGCTCTTAGACCAGCAGCCTTACTAATCTGGTTGCAATGTTCAGTAAAGCGAAGATCTTTGGAAACAGTGACGCCCAAGTCACGCATAGTTTCTACCATAGATAGCTGTGTTCCTCCTACACTGTAGTTTGTTCTTTCCTTGCGATTTATACCGAGGTGAAGGACTGAACATTTGGAAAGAGAAAGCTGGAGCTGATTTTCGTTGCACCATTGATAAATTAAATTCAGGGAGTTTTGCAGCTTGCTGCGATCGTCTGGTAATTTGGACCGAAAATACAGCTTGCAGTCATCCGCAAACAGTTTGAGCGAAACTTGGTTTGCAACAGCTGGCAGGTCGTTGATGAAAATAAGAAACAGGAGTGGACCTAGCACGCTACCTTGAGGGACTCCACTACCAACTGGTGCGCTATCAGAAAAAGTGTCATTTACTTTAACCCGTTGGGTGCGATTTGTTAGCCAGCTACTGAGCCAATTGGTAATTGAGTGCGCAATTCCATAGCACTTAAGTTTATGCAGCAACTTTGAGTGGCTAACTGTATCGAATGCTTTGGCAATATCCAAGTAAGCTATGTCAACAGGTTGTCTAGCATCCAATTCTATAGTCCAGTCATTCAGACATTCTAGAAGTTGACTAACAGTGCTATGTTTGGCCAGGAAACCATGTTGCGCAGAGCTGATTAACCCATGGGATTGCAGGTGCGCTAGGACACGTTTTTTGATAAGGCTTTCAAAAAGTCTGCAGGATGTGCTGGTGATGCTAATTGGTCTGTAATTGGAAGCGATGTTTTTGACGCCCTTTTTAAACACGGGTGTGATGTTAGCGCACAACCAGTCGGGTGGTACTTGGGCTGTGGCCAAGGATAAGTTGAAGATTCGCATAAGTGGGTAGGCAATCGCAAGGGCCACTCGCTTTAATAAGTACTGGGGAATTCCGTCGGTCCCTGAGGAGAACTTATTGGGGAGCTTAGAGAGCGCTAGATATATGTCAAATTCCGAAAAGTTTGGAGGTAACATGCGTACATGGGTTTGTGAAGACAATTCCAATGGCTCGTTATTGTCTGTGACAAACACTGAGGAGAATTGATTGTTTAAGATGGAGGCTTTTTCAGCATCAGTGTGTCTAAGCGAGCCATCGGAGGATTTGAGGGAAGCTACTGAAGGAATTGTCTTCATGCGGCCACACACATATTTCCAAAATTCTCGACAGTTCCCACGCCTAGCCAAACCATTTTCAAACGCACATTGCTCACTAAGGATGGCTCTATTTGCTGCTTTGTTAGCTGTTTTCCAGTTGTTGTAGTCTTCTAGGTTTTGTGAGGCTTTAAATTTATTGTGCAGTCTCTTCTGCTTATTAATTAGCTTTCGAACTTCTTTGGAGATGGGTTTGTTTTTTGGAGTGCACATGGGTACAAAGCGTTCAATACAGTGATGCAAAATGTTTTTGAAGTGGTTCCACATCTATATTACTAAAGCACAATGTTTGTTTGTTTGTTTGTTTGTTTGTCTGCAACGCTGCCCAGAGAGTTGTGCTTGACGGATTGAGCTGAAATTTTGTGTGTAGATTGCTTGCAACATTTCACCGTCAAAATAAGAGTGGCGCTACTGTAGCTACCGTAATCCGTGAGTTATGCAAATTTTGCATACGTGTTTGATCGAATTTGAGAATTCAGTGTCAATTCTGCTTGGGACATATGTAATCGACCGTGCTGATCACGAAAATCAGATCCGTTTTGCTGTGCGATACCGTAATCGCGAGATATGGCACATTGAATATGCAAATTGCGATTGAACGAATTTGAGAATTCAGTGTCAAATCAGCCTGGGACGTATGTAATCGACCACGCTGATCGCGAATATCACATCCGCTTTGCAATGCGATACCGTAAGCACGAGATATAGCATTATCTTTTTCTACAGTAGTACCTATCACTGTTTGTGGGTTCTGTCTGCAGCACATAGAGTTCTGCTGGATGGATTGAGCTAAAATTTTGTATGAAGCTTGCTTGGCACATTTTACCATCAAAATAAGAGTGGCACTACTGAAGCTATCGTAATCCATGCGTTATGCAAATATAAATAAATTATATGATAATACAGCACATTTTATGCGGGCTTCTGACTTATCAGAAGTGTTTAGAAAACGGTTCCGTGCAGATCAATGGTGTAGTGGTTACTGTTCTGAAGGTCCGTTACTGTCCGTTACTGTTCTGAAGGTCCTGGGATCAAACCTCTGCCATAGAAATACTTGTAACTTTTTTGTTTATAACTTTTTTGTTTTGCACGTGTTTATGCTATAAAAACTTTGAACTTTTTATTATTTTGTACTTTGTTTTACAGGTGCTAACGCTATAAAAACTTGAATTACACGCTCATGCATGCACGCACGCACGCTCGCGCGCGCACGCACGCACGCACGCACGCACGCGCACGCACGCACGCACGCACGCACGCACGCACGCACGCACGCACGCACGCACACGCACATGGACACGGACACGCGCACGCACACGCACGCACGCACGCACGCACGCACGCACGCACGCACGCACGCACGCACGCACGCATGCGCGCACGCTCGCACGCACACGCACATGGACATGGACACGTGCATGCACGCACGCGCACGCTCGATCGCACGCACGCACCCATACACGCACACACACACGGACGCACCCACGCACGCACGCGCACTCATGCACGCACGCACACACACACATGGACACGGACACGCGCGCGCGCGCGCGCACACGCACGCACGCACGCACGCACGCACGCACGCACGCACGCACGGACTCGCGACTCGCGAGTGGGCGCACGCACGCATGCGCGTGTATGTGTTAGCGTTTTAGTGGTGCGTTGTGTTAATTTTTCTTGGCGTTGAGCACTGATCGTCGACGCATTAAACGCAATAAATGAAATGTTGTGGTGCGTTTTGCCTGGTCTAATGGCCCAATGAACTTGGATTTCCCCGAAAAAGAAAACGGCTGAAAACAATTTATGCGTGCGTCCGCGTCTGCTGCTGCGTCCGATGAAAACTTTCTTAATTTTAGGCTTTGCTTAGGCTTAGTCCAGACTTTGCTTAGGCTTATGCTTTGGCTTTGATTTGGCTTAGGCTTATGCTTCGCTTAGGCTTAGGCTTCACTTAGGTTTCGGACGCTGCGGACGCAGACGCAACAATTGTGCTTTGCCAAAAAAAGACCACGTAAGGAAGACACAAGCCCATCCCGCCGAAAACCGCCCGTACGGCGCGCTGGAATGGAATCGGAAGCGTCGGACCGCGATCCTAGCTTAGACCAGGTCCAAAGGCTTTGCGCCTGCAGATCAAGGTGCATGAACATATGTGAGCAACCATGCAGATTACAAAAAAAGCCAATTATTATTAGCTGACTCTGAAGGGCTGATTAAATCAATTAGCCCACTGCCTATATGGGATTTATGGTGTGTCTGCTCAATATGGTATAGT